>CAKAOH010038345.1:0-39612 GCA_916701665.1 Sebastiscus tertius
CACACACACACACACACACACACACACACACACACACACACATGTCCCATACATCCTCCAGCTCAGCCCTGAGACTCCTATTACTATATCTAATTTCTCTCCATCGTTCTCTCTTTTACAGTGTGCGCCCTCTCTACCTCTCTCCTCCACGCCTCCAGCCATCTCTCACTCCACCTTCCTCTACGCTAATTTGTTCATTCGTTCCTCCGTTCCTTCCATCTTTTCTTCCATTTACTCTCTCTCCTCTCGCTCTCTTTCCTTTGTCATCTCTCAAATCCGTCCTGCAGATTTGTCGCCTTTGGCTCGTTGTCTTCTCCTGTTGGAGCTGCAGCTTAATAGGCTGTATGTGGAGCTGTGTGTGTGTGTGTCTATATGTATGTGTGTGTGTGTGTGTGTCTATATGTATGTGTGTGTGTGTGTGTGTCTATATGTATGTGTGTGTGTGTGTGCGTGTGTGTGTGTGTGTTTGTGGTGGTAAATAGCCTTGTATTAACCAACCAGGCCTCATCACAATGATTTGTGTGTATGTGTTTGTGTGCACACTGGCTGAACTGTTCTCATCAGCCAGATGTGACATTGATAGATGTATTCATGGATGCAGTTAGCGTGGCACCGCTGAATGAACTAATAGGATGTAGAGGGTGTGTGTGTGTGTGCGTGTGGGTGTGCGTGTTTGTGCAGTAGAGGAGGTTGATGAGTCTCAGAGGTGTGTTTCCAGTAATAGAAAGCACATGAAAAGGATTAGAAAGTGAAACATTGGAGAACCTCTGTGGTTGCGAGGCTGCGGTCTCATTTCTTTTGCAACATTATTATTTAGATACACTCTTAACAATCTCACATTGCGGATCGTTCGATGTCCAAATTTGGTCTGAATGAGGTGGTGACCTCCGCGTCTTAGACCAGCCAGCAGGGGGCGACTCCTCTGGTTGCTAAAAGAAGTCTGATTGTATAGAAGTCTATGAGAAAATGAGCCTACTTCTCTCTTGATTTATTACCTCAGTAAACATTGTAAACATGAGTTTATGGTCTCAATCTCTAGTTTCAAGTCTTCTTCAATACAGCATGATGTTCATTTAGTAAATTATGGTCCCATTTAGAGTCAGATAGACCATAAAGCAGGGGATGCTTTAGGGCGGGGCTACCTTGTGATTGACAGGTCGCTACCACGGCGTTGTCCGGTTCAGTTGTACTAAATAGAGCTGCAACTATTAATCAATCAGTTGTCAACTATTAAATTAATGACCAACTATTTTTATAATCGATTAATCAGTTTGAGTACTTTTTTAAGAAAAAAATAGGAACATTTCTCTGATTGCAGCTTCTTAAATGTGAATATGTTCTGGTTTCTTTCCTCCTCTATGACAGTAAACTGAATATCTTTGAGTTGTGGACAAAACAAGACATTTGAGGACGTCATCTTTGGCTTTAGGAAACACATTTTCCACCATTTTCTGACATTTTATAGACCGGACAACTAATCGATTAATCAAGAAAATAATCGACAGATTGGTACCAATGTGTTCCTTAGGTTATTTACTTTAGCGTTAATACTGAGCTCTCTACAAGTCGCAAGTTGAATTAATGCGTTAAAGAAATTAGTGGCATTAAAATGAATTTGCGTCAACTAACACGATGACTTTGACAGCCCTAGTTTAATACAGTTAATGGTTCCGATGAGACCAGATGTGATTAGTTGTTACACAGAGATATAGAGCTATTAGTGTAGTCTGAAATAGGAAGAGGTGTCCCCTACAGAGCAGTCATCACTTCCTTATTTCATTTCTTATTACGCTGTCGGCTCCACTGCTTCAGGACACAGACACATGATGGATGTGAGCAGAGAGCGTCCTGCTGCTGTCGACTGAATTGGAAACATTTCTTTTTTTTCTGAAATCATCTTTACTTTGAGGCTTTTTATATTGATAACATAACGCTGCTGTGTGCAAGAGCACATACCGCCTTCAGTGAGATGGATGGTGTGAAAGGAAGTGTTAGTCGAGACAGATGCATCGTCCTGATACGGACGTGAGGAAAGTTAAGATGACGCACACAGAAGGCTCTTCTCATTTTTTATCTTCATCTAATCTGATCATTCCAACACACAGATATTTTCACAGCGACATGGCCGTCTGGAATGAAGCTAAGTGGTGAGTGAGAGTGGCGTGAAAATGGTCGGCAAACGCCGCTTTGTTTCATGTACGTATCATAACTACGGTTTGTATATCCTCCATCCTCGGTCTTACCATTTCCCTTTATGAATGATGAACACAGACTATGCCGCCACCTGCTGGTGTGGAGAGTTATTTCATCTCACGCAGGTGCAGAACGTACGTGCTAACTGTCCGTCAGCTGTCGTCTTTGCGGCGTGTTTGAGTTCATCTTTTTGGCGAAGACAAAGGCGACGTGAGGCGTGGTGTGTCTGGGCATTTACATTTTCCATCAGTGCTGTACAAGCTTCAGGAGAGAGGAAACAGAGAAGAGGAACAGAGGAAGTAAGAGAGGAGGGAAAAAATGCTTTTCATCAATATGCTTCTCTAACTTAATACTTGCAATGCTTTGAGCTAAATACAACTTACAAGATTCATTCTTAGATGCATCTTTTCCATGCTGCAACACAAAACATGCAGGAAAATGCTAAAAAGCAGAAACTTTAGATCAGGGGTTCTCAAACTTTTTGGGGCCAGAAGATTCCCCATGACCCTCTCATAATCGTAACACCAATTGAGCATAATGACGACCATTACGACCATTTGTACTGTTAAATGCCATTAAAACTACTTGTATTCTAAAATGTTCAACCTTAACACTTCAGACCTGTTTGATAGTGATAAACAGAAACAGATTTCAGTTTTAATCATGTTAGTACCACCTTGTTTTGCTCTGATATTCAGGGTGCTTTGTAACCAGAGTTGCCAAGTCTGCTTATTATATCGGTAGTCGCAGGTTGCGCTTTTTTTTGGCATGTTTTAAAGTGTAGTTGCTAACACACACACACACACACACACACACACACACAGATGACTGACAGTCACTCACCGCCACCGCCGCCACTCAGAGTGTTGTTGTTGTTGTGAGACACATCTTCTCTGGGTCGATGGAGTTTAGCTAACAATGCCAGGTACTAAATGGGTGAAATATGGCAAAAAGTACAACATAGACGTAAGATTGGATTCGTCCTCAAGCGGGGGGGCAATTCTGAGGCAGTTTCCGCTTTTGTAAGTGTGATATACAAACGCATCATGCCGATCTGGTTAGACAAGAAAGAACAAGAAAAATGTAAAGTTACAAGCTGCAAAAATGAAATGCATGTACTGATCAACTCTCTCTCTCTTATATTGTGGTAGGTAAGGTCGCTTCTTCTGGGCTTGTTTCTAAAGACCTGTTTGCTTGTTTCTCTCGCAAGATCTGGCAACCCTGTTTGTGATCAGATGTCACTGGCAGCTTGGCCGGCTTCATGGCTTCGTTCTCTACCACCTGAAGACACATTTCAGTCTCCCAGCGTCGTTGCTCGAGATAACTGTCGTCATTTCTTCTCAATTTATCCAGTTCGGTCTGAGCGTCACTTGACGATGTGGACTGACTCAAATATTTCTCCATGCTCGCCAGCCAGCTAGCTGGATAATAAGCTAAGCTAAGCAGCAGGAACATGATGTGTCTCAATCATATCAGAGTTTCTATTGGGCCGAAGCTAGCGTGAGTAATGGACACAATATGCTTGTTTTATTGGCGCAAATGGTGCCCATCTGCAGATGTACTTTTTAATGATATGATTTAATGGTCCTGGACCCCACTTTGAGAATCGCTGCTTTAGAAAGTCCACCTCTGACCTGAAGGCTGTTGAGTCAAACCTCTGGACTGATCTGAAAAATCTGTTCAGGGAATGAAAGAAAACTGTTTCTCCATCCTTCGAAACTCCTGTGGAAGTGGTTCAGTGAAGTTCGTGACTGCTTTAGTTGAGTTTCTCGTTGTGCAGTAAAACAATGACGTGTTTCTGCAGGATACAATCCCCGGGTGAATAAAAACACTTCCTTTGGTGGAGTAGTTTTTATTTTTAGAGACCCGGAGCCACGGCTCATTTGGATTCTGTTAATACCATTATTCCCTCCTGTCACAGAGATCTGTTTTAGCTGCAAATTAAACGTGGAGTCTATCCAGCAGAACTTTGTAGTAAATTATTCATGTGGCGTTGCTTCTCTGTGCGCCCGTACAGGTGTTAAGACTCCAAAACAAAATGTCTCTTTGAGCACTGTGCAGAATACCTTATGAGATTTAACCGACTGTGACTGCAAAACAGGAGACGAGCAGGTAAAAACAGTCCTGTCATTTGGAAGGCTTCACTTAGATTTAACAAAGGACTTAATGTAATATGTTGTGCATCAACGACGTAGAAGAGAAGATGTAAAACAGTCTGCAGTCTGTTGGAACGATGCCATCATGGATGTCTTTTTGAGTCTTTTAATATTGAGATTTGATCTGATACAGAGTCTGATCTGATACTAATCATTAACTAAATGTTGATTAAAGATGTATCTGAGCTAGGGTTGGGCGATATTGACGTTCTCCTACTAACGATATTGCTTTAAGAAAAACATATGGTGGATACATGAGGACCATTATGTGGCAATCAATGTCGCGTTAAACGTTAATCTCGTCATATCGCCCAAGCCTAATCTGAACACTACTCCATTTCCACTTCCACTTTTCAAACGCTTTGACCTGATGCAGATCCAAGTAGGATCAAAACATAGTCAGTAAACATTGTGGCGTGGAGTAGTGTGCAGGCGTTACCGCACACCTGCATGATGTGTGTATAATTAATCTTCTTCTATGTATCTGACACATTATAATAACAGCTGTAGCCTATCTGACACACTTGATCTAAATACATATTAAGTTTATCAGCTTGAATTATTGATATGATATGAATGAAAGTTTAATTGGGAGAATGAGACTCCTGAAGCCGTGGTGAGGCGATCAGATGCTTCTTTTAATTCCTAAACAGCCTTTGAGCGAGTACAGACTCCTGCGTTTGTCATTTTCGCTGCCCGCTGAATGTTTTGTACACTTGTTAATGATATTGTGAAACCCCGGGTGTCAGAACAGTCGATCACTGGTGCGACCACATTCACACATCTCATACGCAGCGAGATGCTTACACAGCAGAGCCATGCTGTCAAAGAGAGCAGCGCTGCGACACAGTAGAGCCGAGGAGACAAAACACAGAAGGGTTCAGTTAAGAAAGGACCAGATTCATTTTAGCCGATAGTAGTAGTAGTATTTCATTCAGTCATCACACGGTACAATAAATATAGACAATATATTCAGTCTAGTACACAATATGACTGAAAAGCATCATGCTTATGTATCCTACATTCTTATCAATTTAAGATCCAGAAACTAGAAATCACAGGGCGACCTCTTTCTCCCCCGGTGGAGCGTGCGCCTCATGTAAGCCGAGTCCTCGGCAGCGACTCAGTTTGATTCCAACCTGCGGCCCTTTGCTGCGTGTCATCTCCTCCCTCTACCCCCCTTTTCCTTTCACTCTCCAGCTGCTCTAATAAAGGCAATAAAAGCCCTAAAAAATAATCCTAAAAAAATAAAATAATTGGGCTGTCAATCGACTCAAATATTTAATAGTAATATTAAATTAATTTTATATTTATTATGATTAATCACACATATTTTATCTGTTCAAAATGTACCTTAAAGGGAGATTTGTCAAGTATTTAATACTCTTATCAATTAGACAATCATGCGAAAACGAGAATTTCAGAGACTTTGTTTCCTGCATCCTGGTGACTTTAAAAGAATGAAAATATCAAAATAATAAATACACTGCAGCAGCATTTTTATGTTAAACTTTTGATTTTATCTTTAATTCTCAGGAAAGAAAACTGAATAGTTCTCCCCTCTGGTGTGACCTTGGCGTGTGAATCTCGAACATAAACTAATATTCATGCTTTTTGTATTTATCTTTGCTCCTGCTTGAGTATTTCTTTCTCTTAGTTCTCTCCGTTTCTCTCTCTCCTTCTCACTCACTGAAGGTCCTTTCAGACACAACGCGACAACGCCACCACTGCGCTCTGAAACCTGACATTTCTAACGGCTTACGTCACGCCACAAGACGGCTTTTCGCTGCATCAAGCAAAGCCCGACTTTGGGCGCCGCACGCTGTGGCGAGCGCAGCTTAAACAGGAGCTCAAACTGTGCTGTGTCGCGAGCATAGACTGCTCTCATCCGCTGAGAAACGGCATTAGGTGTAGCTTTGTTGTCGTTCGGGTGGAAACAGAAACAGACTAAGATAACGAACAGGAAAAAAAAGTGTGAAGACTTGTCATAAATCGGGAGAAATGCGGGAGAATAGTGACCCCGGGAGGAAACCGTGAGAGGGCGATGAAGAACATGAGTCTCTCGGGAGCATGGGTGCAGCAGCTCAGTGGTGTCGGAGCATGTTTTTGTGAGTTAAACAAGCCGACAGTGAATGTGGGAGAGGAATCTTTGTTAGATTTCTGAGGGCTGACTGTAAACGGAAACTTTACTTTGTTAGTCATAAAGCTGCAAAATCATCCATTGTCTATAAATTAGCCTCCTAAATGGTCTGTTCTCTACACTCCCATCGTGAAACAAACGCACAAATAACTGGAGATAGAAGAGAAGTTGAGGTGAAAACTTGGGAAAGGTGAGAGCTAAAAGCAAGCTAGTAGTGCCGTGTGGTCCCACAGATGCACTCAGAGAAACACACAATAACACAGAAACAGAAAACCGGCCTGTATGCACCTGAGGACCGACAGCTGTGACTCCCCGACTGAGGAGCTGTCTGGCATCGGCCTCCGGACTAAAACTAAAAGTCTTTAGAACAGAATACAACAGAGAAACACTCAGAGAACAGAGCTAACATGCAGCCCCGGCCTCACTCTTCTCCCTCTGCTTCTTCTTCTTCCTTTCACGCCCTATTTAACCTCAATTTATGCTCTGATTTCACATCCGCTTTTAGATGTCGTCATTGAGCTGATGCTCTGATCCAGAGTGACTCGTAGTACGGTGAGCCTGATATTATATGTAGATGCTTACAGCTTCCTGACAATACTACGGTGACTCTGGACTGATGATGAGTTAAAGTAGCATCAAGTGGAGGATACAGGGCTGGGTATCATCTATAAAATGATGATACCAGTATCCTTCATCCTAGGCTGAGGCGTTGAGATAAGAACACACTAAATCAATAATAAGGGATAATGTACAGCGAGCCGGTCATTGTTTTGAAATAAATCCTGCTTATTACATGGCTACTTCCTTAAGAAATCAATAAGTTGACACAGAAATGGTCCTCCGGAGTCCGACATCAGAACTGCGCCCATAGCAACGGTCTGTTATGCATAGCAACTGTCTGTTATACATAGCAACGGTCTGTTATACATAGCAACGGTCTGTTATACATAGCAGCGGTCTGTTATACATAGCAACAGTCTGTTATACACAGCAGCGGTCTGTTATACATAGCAACTGTCTGTTATACACAGCAACTGCCTGCTATAAAGAAATAACAAACCGTAGAACACCATGATTGACCAATCAGAATCAAGTATTCAGAAAAGCCGTGTAATACATGTTTTTAAATAATAATGTTAAGATTTTTCATTTCTCCACAACAAGATATAAAATACAATCAATACAAACAGCATCAGAAATACCCCCCCCCCTGCCTCCCCCCCACCCCACCCAACAAAATGTCCAGAATAAAACAAATAATAAATAAATTCATTAAAAAATAAAATAAGAAAACAAATCAACAAAGCAATAAACAAATAAGTAAATTAATGAATTAATTATAGAAATATAATAATGATAATACTTAGATTGCATGCAGTATATTATTCTCTTATAAAATGTTGCCGTGCGCTCAGTCTTTCGGAGGTTTACTTTTGAATATTGACAGAAGCCGTAGGCACCGACCAGCAAACGCCCCCGGTAGTCCAACCCCAGAGACAGCCACAGGGACGACCCAGTCCCGTCCCCACAGACGCCCCCAGAACCGGAGAATAAAGACATATTTAAATTGAGTTGCTGAAATGAGATGAGGGAACATAGAGTAACATCTTGGGGGAGAATCAGCTTTCTTCTTTGTTCAGATTTTTAGTCACGTACTCTCACACTCTTCATGTCAGGCTTTCAGAGCAGTTCTGGGACCGCAGAGAGATTTTCAGTTTGGGTCGGTGAATTTTAACATGCCATTCTCCCGTTGTCTCCCCGCCTCTCTCTGCTCCGTCAACTGACACTGATTGTCTCCTCCAAGAGAACAAGACCCAGCAGGCATAAAGAAAATGATTGTTGAGAGACCAATTTGCTCCCTGATTTAGCCTGGATGTACCCTAATGAGAGTCTGTGTGTGAGAGCGAGGCAGAGAGTGCAAAGGAGAGTGCGTCTCTTAGCCTCCCTTTGTTAATTGTGCTTCATCATGTGAGGTTTAGTCCCAGTGGACACTGGGAGCTCCTCATCAACATACTGTATACCAGTATATAGTAGTATACTCTTTAAGATTTTCACTTGAATAACTGTCTGTTAAGTCACAAGTACTTACAAGTAAGTAACACAATGGAGACTGAACCACCCACTGATGATTTATTACAAACTGGGAGTCTGTGGCGACATCAAACAGCGCTCTCTGGGAAGTGAGATACAAAATCACACCTGCAATTACCGCTTATTAACATAGATGCCCTCAAAGAGAGCGATCTTAGAGATTGTAACTTTAAAGTAGGGCTGTCAATCAATTAAAATATTTAATCACACAATTTGTATCTGTTCAAAATGTACCTTAAAGGGAGATTTGTCAAGTATTTAATCCTCTTATCAACATGGGAGTGGACAAATATGCTTGCTTTATGCAAATGTATGTATATATTTATTATTAGAAATCAATTAACAACACAAAACAGTGACTAATCTTGTCCAGAAACCCTCACAGGTACTGCATTTAGCATAAAACAATATGCTCAAATCATAACATGGCAAACTGCAGCCCAACAGGCAACAACAGCTGTCAGTGTGTCAGTGTGCTGACTTGACTATGACTTGCCCCAAACTGCATGTGATTATCATAAAGTGGGCATGTCTGTAAAGGGGAGACTCGTGGGTACCCAGAGAACCCATTTACATTCACATATCTGGAGGTCAGAGGTCAAGGGACCCCTTTGGAAATGGACATGGCAGTTTTTCCTCGCTAAAATTTGGAGTGACCTCCACTGCGACAAGCTAGCATGACATGGTTGGCACCGATGGACTCTTTAGGTTTTTCTAGTTTCATGTGATATCAGTATCTTCACTCTAGCTTTAAAAGTGAGCCGCTACAGCCTAAAGATTGCAAGATGTGTTAATGCGTTAAAGAAAGGTACAGCGTTTAGGATTTGGCGACATCTACTGAGTCCCCCTCCGCTCACTCCTCCCTTATTCCAAGGCTGTGGTAACGTGAGCCGCCGAGTGTAAAACCGTGGTAACGTCGTTCACCTCGCTCAGAGGCCATCCTCACCATGATAACACTACTTTAGGAGCAACGGAAGTCAGACAGCGGTTGGCGGTATCACGATTTTACACTCTGCGGCTCACGTTACCGCAGTTTCACCAGCATGTCGGAGAACTACGGTGGCCTTCAGGTAAAGTAAAAACCTGAAAGTCTGTGTCTAGAGTGTTTGGTTTGTCCGTTCTGGGCTGCTGTAGAAACACGGCGGACTCCGTGAAGAGGACCCGCTCCCTATGTAGATATGAAGGACTCATTCTAAGCTAATGAAAACACAGCGATTCTTAGATTCAGGTGATTATACACTAAAGAAAACATAATTATTAATATTATATTCCATTTCTGATTATAGATCCCCGAAATGTTACACGCTGTAACGTCATTGCAGTAAAAGTCCTACATTCAAAATCATACTTAAGTAAAACACAAAAGTATTAGCATCAAAATATATTTAAAGTACAAAAAGCAAAAGTACTCATTATGCAGAATAGCCCATTTCAGAATCATATATATTATATAACTGGACTATAGTTATTGATGTAAAGTTGGAGGTGATTTTAAAATGTATTATGTAATTATTATGTACAGCGAGTCGGTCATTGTTGTGAAATAAACCCTGACAGGCCGATGCAGGGTAGTATATACACATATACAGTATATAAATAAATATACTGTATATATAGTGCTTTATATATTAATCATGATGAATAATTCATGTTGGGAGTGTTCTTCCACGTTCAGGAGTGGCCTCGGCCACTCGGCCACTCCGGTCCACCGTTTCTATTTGACTATATTTTATTGGTGCACTCAGCAGAAGTTCTGTGTCAAAGCTTTTTACTGAATGAATGAAACAAAAGTTAACGTGAGTGTTTTAGTGATCGCAGCAGCACGCTGCTTAATGCTCTCTTCATTAGTTTGAGACGGACGGAAACATCATAAAAGCACTTTTCTCTGATTTTATTTAGGTTCTCATCCACTGCTTCGCCTGTGTGCGTGTGCGTGTGTGTGTGTGTGTGTGTGTGTGTGTGTGTGTGAATACCTGAGTGTTGCTAGGCAGCAATGTGTTGTTGCCAAAGTGCTGTTTGTCTTGTGCCATTTGAAAGTTCCCATGAGAGACAAAGAGAGAGAGAGAATTAGAGAGTGACACACACACACACACACAGCTGGGTTTGTCTTCTGTCTAATTATCTGATTGGTTTGTTCTCAGAAGCACAATTGGTTGGTTAACTCACTGGATAAAAACAATAACAGCTCACAGTCACATAACAGAAGCTCACCACACACACACACACACACATCTTCTATGGAAAATTAAGTTTAAATAAGTAATTAGAGGTCCACAAGCCTGTTATTATCTATAACATGACCAACTATAACACGGCTATTAGGGCTGTAAAAGTTGACGTGATAATAACGCAAATTTGTTTTAACGCAACTAATTTCTTTAACGAATTAACGCAACTTTTTTAGGTTGTAGCGGCTCAGTTTTAAAGCTAGAGTGAAGATACTGGTGGCATATGAAACTATAAATCCTAAAGAATCCATCGGTACCAACCACGTCATACTAGCTGGTTGAGAAGGAGGTTAAATAACGCTCCGAACTTATGCTAAATTTTGACGAGGAAAAACAGTCATGGCCATTTTCAAAGGGGTCCCTTGACCTCTGACCTCCAGATGTGTGAACGTAAATGGGTTCTCTGGGTACCCGCAAGTCTCCCCTTTACAGACATGCCCACTTTATGATAATCACATGCAGTTTGGGGCAAGTCATAGTCAAGTCAGCACACTGACACACTGACAGCTGTTGTTGCCTGTTGGGCTGCAGTTTGCCATGTTATGATTTGAGCATATTGTTTATGCTAAATGCAGTACCTGTGAGGGTTTAAAACATAACAAATGTGTGATTAAATGGACAATCATGCGATTAATCGACAGCTAATTGCATGATTGCCCATAGTTAATCTCAGTTAATCACAAATAAACGTTTTCAAAATGTCCCTTTAAGGGAGATTTGTCAGGTCTTATCAACATGGGAGTGGGCCAATACACTTGCTTTATGCAAATGTATGTATATATTTATTATTAGAATCAATTGACAACACAAAACAATGACAGATATTATCCAGGAACCCTCACAGGCTAGTATGACATGGTTGGTACCGATGGGTTCTTTAGGTTTTCTGGTTCCATATGATACCAGTATCTTCATTATAGTGTTTTAAAACTGATGTGTACTGTATATACTGTAAATAGAAGAAAAAATACAGTGAAAGAAAATAGTGTTAAAAGCTAATTACCTTTGTGTCTTAAATTAGACTGATTGGTGTTGGTACTCAACACATCCGATACACTTCATCACTTCTCTCCTTTTGAGAGAGAGAAGAAGTGTGAGGTTGAAAAAGATGTAGAGGCTGACAGACAGTGTGTGTGTGTGTGTGTGTGTGTGTGTGTGTGTGTGTTTGAGGTCCTGCTGGTTACACAGATGCCTCCCTTTGTGTTTTTGCCAATCCCCGGTGACATCACCGCCCAACAGGGCACCACACCCACGTACAAATACAAACACAGCAACCCAGACAAGAACGTCAATATCTGATGATTTTACAACCAAAAAAACCCCATTAGGGTTTATTCAGTGTCAACATGTTTACCGTTCTTGCTTTCTATTATATCTGTGCACAGCAGCTACTATACGGTTAAGGTTTAGTCTCTGCCTCGTTATGTAAAGGAAGGCTTATAAATAGTGCGACATTACAAGGTCATTCCACGTGTCATGAGGACGCATTTTGGGCTTTTCGTATGTCATTTGTACGCCACGCAACAAAACTACAGTAACAAAACCACTACTTACAAAACAAAACACCGGTCTCCTGGCTGAAAGTCCTGTGTTTGTTGGCCACAGCCGCCGCATTATTGTGTCATTCATTCACCTTTTCCAACCCGTTCTCACTCCCAACTCATCAAATACCGCCGTTTGTTAAATGCCCTTTGGCGTCGGAAACCGACGCACGGAGGCGCCCTTTAGTAAGTGATGAACCGGGCTTTCAACTAACTCCGATGTAAACCCAGCGACGTTATACGATGGCCGGAGTAACTATTAATAGCGTGAGTGTGTTCAGGGCGGGTGGGAGGGGGGGTGGACGGGTCACACAAACACAAGACGTGTCCCGTGTGAAACTAAAAGTACCGCTGACTTATTTGGTCACGTCAGTCTTTCGTCACGTGACTCGTCGGTATCATCAGTCCGGGGAGTCGTTAGTCAGTGAAGTTAACATCAACCACGACCGTTTCCTAACCCTTACTGAGTGGTTGTGTTGCCTAAATCTAACTTCCTATTAAAACAGAAGTTTATTTTGAAAGGACACTACAGTATATGCATGTAATGAGCGTATATTGACACGTCGTCCCCGGTCCGTCCAAAAGTAACGTTAGCAGGGTTACTCATGCGTCGGTTTCCGATGCAGATGGGCACTGACTAAGCGGCGGTACAGAAACAATGGAGAGAAGGGACTGAGTCACCTCCATTGTACTGGTGTTCAAATTCAGCAGCTAATAGAATAGAATAGAATGAAAAGTCTATTATATTCACTAAAGTCATCAGAGAGCCTCTCCATATCCCTCTAATGTTTCCTCTCTGTCGGCTCAATGGCAGATTGGTGTTATCATCACATAAACTGAACACACAGGTGCATGCCAGGTTGTTTTGCTCCCTTCCCGTTCAAAGGCTGAATCATGCATTAACGTCTCTGACAGCTGGGTGTCGTCATCGTCCCCTTTGGGAAACACTTAATCATTCCCTCCCAGAAATTAGTGTCATCAGAATTTACAGCAGTGAGAGCTTATCATTCCTCCGCCAGCTGGCTGCAGCTGATATCAGAGGTGTCTGATGAAGGGCGGCCGCTCATCAAATCTACTTTAACTTGAAATGTGGGATGAGAAAGTGGCTGCAGAGGGAGGATGTGGGCTGAGAGAGGAAAATAGATGCTGCTTTCATACCCACATTTATTTCCAGTGTCATAAAGGAATTTGTGAAGTGTAAAGGTAATCTGTAATAACAGGAGATAAAGAAGTTTTGGTTGAAGTTAGGGATGCACCGATGCCACTTTTATTCAGACCGAGTACAAGTACTTACATTTGGGTACTCGCCGATACCGAGTATCGATACGAGTACTTCTCTGTGCCAAAAGACCCTCGTTAACAGCCAGCTGGAGGGTGTGAGCGACACACGGCAGGCTGGGGAGTCCCGCATACGAGGCGGTGCACCGCGACCGGCTCTAGGTCAGCTTGGAAAGGCTCGGTGCGAAAGTGGCTCCCGGCTGCAGCTTCACAGCGCTTCCCGCCCCGGAGCAAGGGCTCGCTGCTCCCTCTCTCCCCGCCGGGGACAGCCCCCTGCTCCCTCTCTCCCCACCGGGGACGGCCCCCTGCTCCCTCTCTCCCCACCGGGACAGCCCCCTGCTCCCTCTCTCCCCACCGGGGACGGGCTCCTGGTGCGACAGTCGACCAGGGCGGACTGTCCTTAGTGCGCGTCGTGCCGCCAGATCGGGGCTCGGCCCACGTAAAAAAGGCGCCATGGGTCTGCGGCGATGTCGTCAACCCACCCAACCCGTCTTGAAACACGGACCAAGGAGTCCAACGCGTGCGCGAGTCAGAGGGTGCAAGCAAAACCCCGTGACGCAATGAAATTGAGGGCCGCTGTGCGCCGGCTGAGGTGGGATCCCAGCCCAGCGGGGTCAGGCGCACCACCTTAAAGTATCGGTGCTGTTGTAACGGAGCCGTTTTGCGAGTACGAGTACATGAGCACAGTATCGGACCCGATAAAGGTATCGGTATCGGTGCATCCCTAGTTCAAGTATTGGTTGTAGGAAACTCTTCTTTAAAATAAAGAAACAAACTCTAACTAACTCTTTAGCTTCAGCATCTTAAAGGAACAGTGTGTTAAATATAATATTCATAACTATGTTTTAGCGCTAGATGTTGTTTTAGAGCATTAGTGTATAATCACCTGAAACTAAGAATCGTTGTGTTTTCGTTCTTCTTTCGTTATTTCACCCACCGCAACCTGTCCACTATTAATAAGAAATGTTTATGACCCCTGGCCCCTCCGATCCGCAGATTATAATTACAATCTGCACATCACTGCTTCTCAGACAAATAAAGGTTGAACCCAACAGAGCGAGCCACATCCTGATCTCATTAGGCCGAGCGGTCGGCTGCCTCTGATCTGTAGATTAAAGCCCTGGAGCCTCAAACACTTTTCATCTGGACCGCCTTATGTTTTGGCAGCGGCTAAGAGATCGAAACAAATAGTCCTTCACAAAACAAGATGCTGCAAATGAGGAGCAAAGAGAGCGAGGAAAAAGGAGGATGAAGAGTCTTTTCATCCTGCACTCACAAAGTACTATTTAATAAGTTTGGATGAGGACTTTTTGGCTGACAGTAAAATGACCTCCTGTCAGCAGAAGGACAATTCCACTGGCACAGTTTAGCCAGTTGGCACAGTTGGAAAGCTTTGTGTTAGTGAGAGAGAGAGAGAGAGAGAGAAAGACAGAGAGAGAGAGGACAGGAATAGGTTGAGAAAAGCACCAGAGACAGAAAATCCTCTCTCCAGAAATGTGTCGCTGCCACACTTTCAAAGGATTGCTACCTCAGAGTCCTCGAGTCACGGCTCTTTGAGTCTTTGCCAAATGCATCGCAGCATTCAGCTTTTAACCCCGCAGGCAAATAGCAGCATCGGCCATTTGTAGAAATGCTTGAAATAAGGTTTTTCCGACAAATAAACCTCCTCTGGTGGTGTGAATAATGACTTTCCTCTCTCTGTAGTGTGATATTTTATCTCCATTCAGATTGAGTTGCTATAGATTTCATTTTGGATCTCGTTTGTCGTAGAACGAGGTTTTAATCAAGCTGCGTTTCTCTTATGAAACCTTTTATCTCACTTTACTCTTTTTATGTTTCCAAAGAGCAAATGTGCATATCATTTACTAGGGCTGTCAAAGATAATAACACGTTCACGCAATGGTTGGTACCAACCATGTCATGTCGAAGGAGGTTAAAAAATGCTCCAACATCTCCCCTTTACAGACATACCCACTTTATGATGATCACATGCAGTTTGGGGCAAGTCATAGTCAAGTCAGCACACTGACACACTGACAGCTGTTGTTGTCTGTCGGGCTGCAGTTTGACATGTTATGATTTGAGCATATTGTTTTATGCTAAATGCAGTACCTGTGAGGGTTTCTGGACAATATCTGTCATTGTTTTGTGTTCATTGATTTCTGTGGAGGCAATTTCTGTGAAGAAGGACTCGAAAATCAAGAGAAAGTCTTTTAGAGGTTTAATAAACACTTGCAGGTGGGCAAACAACCATCAACATGAATGTTCAGGGCTGAGAGCCCTGAGTCTCTTCGTTTCTCGACATTTATACCCTTGCGTGCATGCTCACAGTCGTATATCTTACATTGTCTGTCTGACTGACACTTCTGTCCTTTTTAGGGTTACTTGTCCTCAAATAGGCGCTACAAGTTCGTTGACTAGGTAACCAACACCGAAACAGAAATAGGCCTTAAGGGCAATGAGTGTCACCTGTCATGACCTTAGGAATGTGCAGCATGTTTGTATTTTTCCAGCACAATTTCCAATAATAAATATATACATACATTTGCATAAAGCAGCATATTTGCTCACTCCCATGTTGATAAGAGGATTAAATACTTGAGAAATCCCTTTAAAGTACATTTTGAACAGGTAAAAAACACACCCCAGCGCTGACACAAACCCACTCAAGGGCCCAAGCCGGCCGGCAGGTTTGAACCCACCGTTTAGGCAAAGCAAGTTTATTTATACGGCACATTTCACCAACAAGGCAAATCAAAACGCTTTACATAAAACATATAACATTAAAAGCATCGAGAAACACATTATAAAAGACAACCGCTAACATTTGCTCGTCCTTCATCGTGTTAAAATAGTTAAAACAACCAAGATTTATCATAAAAATGTGGCTTGAAAATGGATAAAATGTCAATTCATGACAACAACAACATTGACGCATGCACAAAGGAGATATGACGGCGACCAAATGAAACAGACTTTGATTAAAATGACGGGTTTCTGTTTGTTTGAAACTTTTTGGAAATATTTGGGACAGTGCAACAAAACATGTAACACATTGTGTTATCAGGACTTGTTGCTGTTGACTGATGAGGATGCTGAAATCTGGTGGACGTGATGGATTGTGAATCTTTGTGCATGATTGCCGGTGGGATTTTTATGCTCTGTTTATTTGCAAACAGCTTGTTGGCATTTCCAGCTGATGCCCGTCTGCTGCAGCGCCTAAGTTCAAACCTCCGTGACAGCAGGCAGCCAGCAGCCGGAAATAAGATGCTAGATTCCCTCAGGGCTCCAGAGCCGGTTCGGAGGCTGACCTCTGACCTGTCACCATGGAGGGTGACACACAGAGAAAGATAATTACCCCCTTAGGGATCAATAGGAGCACACATACAGTAGCTGTACGCTTGTTTAAATCTTACCTGAACCGTCTTCCTTAGACACCAGCACAAACGTATGTTCAGAGAGGCTGACCCGGTGATTCATCATCCACCAAAACATTCATGATCACGTGTAGAGCTGCAACAAAATCCACCGCACAGAATAGACGCTCAGCATCTCGTCACGCTGCTGCCGTTTGTAGGAAAGTGTAAAAATGTGACGCTCCCATTGCAAAGAATTAAAAAAAGAAAAAACGTGAACATCAGCAGTTGTGGCTGTTGCTCACCATCCCCTGCAGTTGGCTTGTCAATATTGCGATTATTGTGACAGCTCTGCTGTCTAATGTTCAAAGCCTGGGCCAGACCAGGAACGTCAGGAGCGCGTGGCGGCTGCGTTACCTGTTGTTTTTTATTTCGGCGTCCGTGTTAACAGGTTAGAGCAGCCACACTGCGTCTCTTCTAGAGATTTGAGGTCTCACCTATTTTTGACGTGAGCCGCACGCAGTTCACAGCAGCAACAGACAGTGAAGGTGATCTATTGACTGTATATTGACATCATACCAGCGACATTACTACAGTTTCAATGTCTATATCTGTAAAATATGTCACGGACGTGAAAGAAAGTAAAGATTTATTTTTAAAACAACACTTCCTGCTTTCATTTCAAAATAAAAGCCCTTAAGTGTTTTTTCTGTGGACAGAATTCCTTCATTTTATTCTGAAATCAGTGCCGGACAGTGCTGTAGAACATGCAGTGAGTTGCAAAGATCCATGAATGAATATAGTACAGGGTTTTAATTGTGGATTATTACTATAATTTAGAAATTACCACACGTTTCTTAACCTTTTTCTGTCTAAAATAAATATAAATTACATTTATAATGAAATTAAATGGCCATTATGAAAGGCAAACTCTATTTAGAACGAAAGGGCTGACAGCAGCAGCAGCAGAAACAGCAGCTGAAACGTAGCTTGTGTGAATACCCAGCCACCATGCGACGCACGCAGCCGCCACACACTGTTCGTGCAGGATGTAAACTGCAACTCGACTGGGTGGCGGAGGCGTACAACCACAAGGTGATTATTCTAGTTGGATTCTTTTTTGGGGCATTTGCTGCCTTCATTTGAGAGAGATAGTGGAGAGAGAGAGAGGAAATGTGGGCAATGATGGGAATGCAGCAAATGGTCCGGGCGTCCTGCCAGCCAGGATTCAAACCAGAGACCTGCTGCTCAGGACATCTGTGCGGCTACCGGGTCGCCCCCTTAAAGAGTTTTTATTTAGTTTTGTCAGCATCTTGTGTGTAAAACCCTCCCTCTGGGTTTCTTACAAAGCAAGAAGGTCTCAACGTGTCTTCAAGTCTAAGTGCATTTCCCTCTGAAAACTGAGTTAGTGTGTGTGTTGCTGTGGAAACCTGTATGGCTGTAATGAAATCCTCAGCCTGCCCAGCCGGTTTCAGCGCAAATTACTTATTGATATAAACATTGATTTTGGAGAATGGAGGAACGGAGAGTTGGGTGACCGTGACTGAGCAGTCTCTAGACTGTGATTCAGCAGTAGAGGATCAATGTATCCTGATATCTATCTATTTAATGTTGGATTTGTTTACAGGTTCATACTTGCTTTAATGTTGTCATGTGTCCAAAAATAAAATTTTCTCTGGCACGATACCTGGGTGCCGATTCGATATTACGATTTATTGCGATTTTTGTATTTTTGTTTTTTAACACTAGACCATGTGAAAAAGTTGAATCATACACTTCTAGGGACTTTTACTTTGGAAAATATCAAAATTATTACAGTAAAAAATTTTGATTTTCAGCCTGTATGTAGTCAGAGATGTCCTGAAGTCAAATATATCAGTCATTGTCAGGAATCATTTGTTAATACATTTCCCTCACAAATTAGTGGTATTTTCTTTTTAATTTATGAGGGACATGTAATGTTTTATACATCTGGTGAATATAATCCATCAATCTTATTTCTATAAATGAATTGTGTATATACGGTTCTCTTTGTTAACACCTTATTTTGAAAAACAGACGTAGTCATACGTGTCTACTTCCTCTAACTTCTCCAAATCCGTCTCTAGCTCTCCCGTCAGCTCCGTTCTCTTTATACATCCATGTTCAGCTCCATCGGGCCGTTTGCATTTAACATACAGTTGTAGCGTCGGCCCATTTGACCACGGAGATGAGAGCGACGGCCGGCTTGACCGCACGTTACCGTGATACGATAACGCTTCCTGTCCATGACAGAGTTAGCATGCAGCTTTAGCCGTGATGTCTAGCTCTGCTTTTCGTGCAATGTGTGAAGCCCAAAGTGTTTCCATCCTTTGCTGGATGTGTAGTGTTTACCACGCTGGATTTGACATGTGAGGCTGCAGGTCGTATCCACGCAGACCCTCCACTGTTTTCTACTTTCTCGTTTCGGTTCACAGCGGTTTGTTTTGGTTGACGGATACGGAACGGATATGACGTCACGTTACTCAGACTACAACAATAAAAGTGGCAACTTCCTTCTACCTCCACATAGACTCAATTGAAGCAAATATATTGATTCTGGCATTAAAAAAATGATTTCAAAATCGTGTGCTGTTGAAGCTGTTTGGCCTCTTTGCTTCGTCCTCTCGCTGCCTCGACGTGTCCACTTCTCTCTCATGTTTCTGGTGCTCAGCGTTGATACTCGGCAGGTGAACACTGCGACAATCAGCCTCTAGTTGTGCAGCCAGACGGTCAATCTGTCAGCCTGTGATATCGAGTGCCAGCTACACCAGCTAGCCTCGGGCCGACACATAGCAGAGCCCACAGCTTAGTCCCACAGTGTGTGTGTGTGTGTGTGCATAGAAGAAGCCTGTCCTTTAGCTATGGCACATAAAGAGACAGCCAAATGTCCTCAGAGCTCCCATCGGTGCTACAGAACACACAGTAACAGCTTCAGATTCACCTTTCATCCAGGTCACCACCAAAAGGGATTAATAGGAGCAGACCGATCATCATCAGCAGTCGTTGTTTAATGGCTGTTTGATGAGTGCAGGATTAGAGTCAGAGGCTAATGAAGGCACTTACTGTAACATGCATGATGGGAGAGGAGATAACGGAGATAACGGAGGGAACGAGGGAGGCAGCAGCGACAACAGAGATAACAGAGGGAGGAGAAATAGTAGAAGCAGAAGAGCATGTTGGTGTGTAAGCATGACTAAAGAGTGTGATGTAATATTGCACAAGCAGACCACTAATCTACAGTACGGTCGCTCCTTCAATCCCTTTTTAGTTCATGATACAAGCAAAGAAAGGGGAACGTTTAACCGAAGAGTCTAGAAGCAAAGAGACGAAACTCAACAGCGGCTTGATGGCGCTGCCGCCTGGACTGTAAACGCCAATGAGTCCATGGCCATGAATGTATAAAGAGACGTCTTCCCAGTTCGAACACTAAAATATCCCTCATTTAAATCATTATGTCCTAAAAGTTGTAAAGTGAACTAACAGCTGAGTCCAGATTTATTTTCCTCATCATAATGAACATGCATCAGACCCACGGGACCGCACCGCCCTGCACGCTCAGATGACATATCTGGTTCTGCCAGCTTCCTGCTAGTTGCATGCGGCTGTAATAATGGATATAAAGGCTGTAATTCATCACTTTTATTATCTTCTAATAAGCCCATGGGCTGTATGCTGTCAGCCTGTACCGTGCTGGATGTATTAACGTCTCTGTTCCCAAACAGCCGGCTATCGGCCAGCAGCTAGTAGCACGACATCAACAGGATTTAATGTAGTTGTAGGCTATTTGCGGACACGCACAGGACACAACCTCTTCTCCATCCGTGGTCTGTTGGACATTTTTGATCCTTGACATGAAAAAGATTAAGAAATGGATTTTTCTAACTTCTATTTATTATCGCTCACTTTCTGCTCCTCTGGGAAGCAGCCAGGCAAAAAAGTTTAATAAATAAGTCAGTAAATAGTTATAATAGTTTGCATATTTGTATTATTTTTTATTGTTGAACACAGGCCAATTCAGTAGAGACATTAAAATTATGACAATATAATAGAAATAATTCAGTTTTACTTTTGTACGGCTCTTTGTAGGCGGATGTTTTACTGGCGTCCGGTAGTCGCTTTCAGTCCAAAATGGTGGAAGCGTAGCTCTGCTGCTGGGCGCTGATGGTGCAACGAACAATTGACTTTCACTTCTTATTTATATACGTTCTTTGGTTTAACTTAAACATTATGTTAAAAACATGTTCACTTCCCTCTCGTGGAATCAGATAGCTTTGGTTTTATTTGTTTTGAGATATCTGTCTGTGAGTTTTGTTTCTTTGACTCACTACAATGGAGGTGAATGAAACTTCATCCACACTAATACAGTATCGTTGATGCCCAGCGTCCACACTAATCCGGGGTGTTGCGTTTTAGTCTGGACAGACAGAAACGGAGACCTTTGAAAACGCCAACACAGACGCCGATATTCGCTTCTTGATCGGGTCTTATCAGTCGTGACGTGTCCTCTCCTGATTCGTCACGCCAACCTCTTCTGGAAGAAAACCAACAACATCTGTTGTGTTCGGCGCCGCGTTGAACGCCTTAAACTCGTGTGTTACTTTCAGTAAACAGCTCCACCTCGTTGTCGGTCCAAGCTAAGAAGTCTCTGTTGCTGTTCTTCCTTTGTAGTTTTTTCTGCAACTGAACAACCATCCGCGCTGCTTCCTGTTTACCTGTTTATAGTGACGGTTTTATAAAATAACTTTTTAATCGTATTTGTTTTAAGAACCTGTAAAATCAGTCACTGTTTCTGGTAATAAATCTTTTTTGTGTGTGTGTGTCGTCAGTGGGGAGAGATTAGAGGGCATAGTATGTCTACCCTCTCTCTCCCTCTCTCTCTCTCTCTCTCTCTCTCTCCCACCTCACCCCTGGTGATTGATTACCCCACCCAACCTTCCCCCCCTGGTCGCCATGGCAACCCGCTGCGCCTGTACCCTGACTGGCGACCACAAACACGTTTTAGGACCTCGGGCCGCATCGTTCCTGCTATCCCCTCCTTTTTATATCCTCTCCTCCCTTCCTCCACACCCCATCCCTCCTCTTATTTATGATTTATTACCCCCTCGCTTCGCTCCTCCATCCGTCAACACTCCTTGTAGCCCTTCCTTCCTTCCTTCCTTCCTTCTCTTTGAACACTTATTCCTGTCACGCCTCCTTCTTCTATTCCTCCCATTCCTTTCCATCAATACCCAACTGCTCTCTCCTTTACTAGTTTAATCCCTCCTATTACTCCTCTTTAATCAACCCTTCATCCCTCCTTCAGTCCTCCCTTTTACATCTCCTATCCCCCTCTTACCCTCCTGTCTACCTCTCCATCCAACCTTGTATCCTTCTTTCTTCGACTCCATCTATCCCTGCATCCCTCTTTCTACACCTCCCATCCCTCCTTTCACCACTATGTCAACCCTTTTACCTCTCCTTTCATTTCTCCATCAAAGGCTTTAACTCCTTCTCTGCATCCCTCCTTCATCTCTCTACATCTCCTTTCTTCTACACGCTCCTCACATCTCTCTTTGCCTCCCAGTCTCATTTTACTTCTGTATAGACCAGACCGGTCCAAAGTCAAGGCTGCTGTAACGTAAAAGTCAAGGCTGCTGTAACGTTAATGTATGACTGTATTACTGCAGTCACCATCACTAGCATCATTTAGCCATTTAGCACACTGACAGTGAATATTCACGTATCGTATGAGCCTCAGATCTCAGTGTGAAAGCCTCGCTAACCCGCTACACAACAGCTTTTCATCATTTTCTCTCCTGTGACGGCGAGTTTCTGTCCCCCAAAAAGGGAGCGCAGCCTCGGAGAGGACGCCATGTTGGTCTGGTCTGTAGCTTGGAGCCATAAAGCTCCTCTCTTAGATCTTTTTTAGGACATGGCAGGGGAATTGATAGGAGATCAACGTTTTTGAATTTATCGTTGGTGCGACCAACTAGACAGCAACTCTTCAGCATATCATTATTACTATTACCGATTTGTTTAAAGTAGAAGTTTGGAGACATGTTTCAACTTCTTCTGTTTGCTCCGTTTCCGTGTACGAGGGACACAGGATTGTTTTCCCCCAAAAGGGGGCGTGGTCATGAGAGCCTACTCTGGATGACGTGTTGCCGGTCTGATGTATGGTGGTTTCTTAAAATTGGGTATTTCCAAGCAGATCCAAAGATTTCCGATCCGGATTCAGATTTGTTGATTCAATTCTGCCTTTAATCCGGACAAAATACTGCATTTGGGTGTTAGAGTTAGGGTTAGGGTTACGGCAGAAATCTGAATCAATCTGATGCCAAAATTCAATCCAATGACTAAAAAACTCTACCTTCATCCATCACTCCGACTGCTTTAACAACATCTGTTTGGAGAAAAGCCCAGAGACTCATGAAAATGACGGATGCCTGCGTCCTTTTGATTAGTTGACTCTTGTTTGATGATGTTCCTCATCGTATATGCGTCTCTGCCAACACATCCATTAAATTGATAACTTCTTTCAAATTGCATTGTTTTAAAAAGGGAGGCAATGCGGCGGCGGTCGAGGCAAGTTAATCAAAAACAAACTAAATGTGATCCAGCTTGTGAATGTGAGAATCACAGCGGAGTCCATTCATTTTCTCTCTCATCTCCGCTTTGTTTCCCTTTTCAGTCTGGACGTGTTCCCAGCTCCACTGAGACTCGCAACAAGAGAAATGAAACAGATCGCTCAACAGGAGATGAAATTAATGAAACACCTACATGTAACTAAACACATTTAAAATCATCTTATCATCACCAGAGACGTCAAATAATTAAAACCTAATGTCGGAGGTTGTCCGTGTTTATGAAAGATTGAATATGTGTTAATGCTGAAAGAACCTCAGCAGTGATGAGTGTCTCCAAGTTGCTGTTTACACCGTGAAACGGGTGCATACAGCACATTTCATTGCATATTGCTTGAAGGAGGATCTGCCGACTTCCTGTTCCCACGCTGTTGTTTTTTATTTTATGTTTGCGGGTTGTCCGTCCGTCCGTACCTCCGTAACGCTTAGAGGGAATCTCTTCAAGTTTGGCACAAATGTTCACTTGGACTCAAGGAAGAACTGATTAGATTTTGGTGGTCAAAGGTCACTGTGACCTCACACAACTCAAGAATACTTATTCTAATTAAATGTCTCACAGTATAAAATGATGAAGCGACATTTTGGACAGACATGAGCCTAAACTTTGTTGTTCTTTGTCTCAGCGTATGATTCAGATATAAGTGCCTGGAGTTTAAGTTGAGCCATAAAAAAGTAAAAATGGCAGGAATTTCCTTTTATTAACCTTTAATCAAGCAAAGATGTCCAACTGAACCAGTGTAAAGGTTTTCAAAATGACCACAAAGAGATGATTGCATAAAAAAACAGAAACACTCATATTTTATGCATATGGTGGTGTGTTCTTTATACTGTGACCGTCCTTGCTTACAGTATTGCATTATATCGCAATTAGGGCTGTCAAGTGATTAAAATATTTAATCACGATTAATAAGATGATGGTTCATAGTTAATCGCAAAGTAATCACACATTTTTTATCTGTTCAAAATGAACCTTAAAGGAAGATTTGTCAAGTATTTAATCCTCTTATCAACATGGGAGTGGACAAATATGCTGCTTTATGCAAATGTATATAAATATTTATTATTGGAGTGTCAGTGTGCTGACTTGACTATGACTTGCCCCAAACTGCATGTGATTATCATAAAGTGGGCATGTCTGTAAAGGGGAGACTCGTGGGTACCCAGAGAACCCATTTACATTCACTGATCTGGAGGTCAGAGGTCAAGGGACCCCTTTGAAAATGGCCATGACAGTTTTTCCTCGCCAAAATTTAGTGCAGGATTGGAGCGTTATTTAATTGCAACAAGCTAGTATGACATGGTTGGTACCGATGGATTCTTTAGGTTCTCTAGTTTCACATGATGCAGTGTCTTCACTCTAGCTTTAAAACTGAGCCCGCTACAACCTAAAAGTCGCAAGTTGCGTTAAAGAAATTGGTGGCGTTAAAATGCATTATCATCGCGTTAACTTTGACAGCCCTGATCGCGATGTATTGAATCAAAGCCCCTGTATCATGATGCGTTTATCACCCTGATTCTCATCTGTCTGTTTTACTTAAACATCTGAGCTGATAATTGGAGTGTACCTGTGATAGGAGACAGAACAACAGGCCACCAGGAGCCTGGAGCTGCTCGTCATCAAACAGACCTTTCTGTTTGTTGACAGAGCTGTTCTGTGGTGTCCTGTTGGCTCACAGGAGATACAGAGAAGCAAATATGGAGAATAAACATGTTGTCTAGTTACACAAATCCAAACAGTAGCCACACAGAATCTAAATATCAAACGTGTCGTGTTTGTCGTCTCTGCTGGTGTGGTCGGGTTTATCAGCGTTTGAAGAGGCTGACCTTGGTTTGTTTATTGTGTGAACTGGAACTGTTCTGTCAATTCTGAGTTTACATGTTGATGAGACAAATATGTCTGTCTTGTTCTCACATAGTGGTTACTGGCTACTGTTAGAGGTGAAAGCAAAGATTAAAGGGACTGTTTGTAACTTCTTACACGTATAAATCATTCCGGGTCGGTGTCCCATGCGCGCTCGCGTGCCGCTACGCTGTTCAGACTCAGACTCCAACACAAACTACACGGAAGCACCAAAACCTCTTGGTTGTATCTAGTGAAGCCCGTCTGTTAAACAGTGTTGGCCGCGGTCGGAGGACGCGGGGGAGACCATAGCTTTGGTCTCCAGGGCTGGAGTCTCTGCTGTACTCTGCTCCTCTGCTCCTCTGACTGCTTGCCTTCACTCAGCTCGCTCCACCTCACACGTGAACGCGCGCACACTCCACACTGCAGAAGACTTCGTAGCTCTGAGAATATCTAGTGAATGTACAGTGGACGTTTGTGCAGAAATAACTGCTGCAGCTCCTCCAGACCAACAGAGGTTTCCCGTGTCTTGTGAAGTGACGGGGCTCCGCAGAGAGAAACGTTATCGTCTCCGACTAAAACTCCGGTGTCTCCCCCTCCGGCCGCGGTCGGGAGGCTGAGGCAGGAAAAGCCAACACTAGGATGACTGATTCATGGAGAGACCTTCGTCTGGTCAGCTAACATTACTGCCAAGCAGCTGAAACATAGAGTGATATTGTGGTTTTAGCTGACGTGTGTCGCCTCACTGTTTTGAGCGATGCTCGTTCATGTCTATGTAGAGCGAGCACAAGCGCGAGCAACAGGAAGCTGACTTTCGTTGACTTAACGGCCACAGGTGTCGCTGTTAAAAGGCGATTTCTGATTCTTACAAACAGTCCCTTTAACACCCGAATGAAGAAGTTTAAACCATTTTTTAAAATATGTACATTTTTTTGTGACATCATCTCCTTCAGGTGAAGTACGGAAACTCCTCCACAGAGAGGAGAGAAAGCAGAAACAGAGGGAGTAGAGAAAGAAAAGGCAACAGGATGAATCATCTTGATGTGATGATAAACTGAGATTAGCTGAGGTGTGTTTTAAAACAGAAGGTGTTGGCAAATGGACGGCTGGAGCGTGACAGGAAGAGAGAGAAGTAGAAGATTAACACAATGTAGCAAACAGGCTTCAGTCCATCTGTCCATCCTTCGGTTTCACGCTGAGGTTTAAATCTCACCAGTTGGCAGACACTACCTTGCATACACACACACACACGCACACAGTCAGGCCGCTATCTGCTCATGATATTACAGCACCAACACGCCCATAAAGTTTTGCAGCTCAGTGCAGTTTGCCATTTTTATGTCTGATTGCAACTGTCCATGTGGAAACATATAAATGTTGCCTGTGTAGGCAGAACAATCATTTGGTGAATAGTCCCACACGCAGAGAACAACATCAACAAACAAACATAAACCTTGTGATGGCGACTCGTGCCCTCACTCCTCTCTGTTTCATCTACCTTTTCTCTATCTATGACCGTCACTGCCATACTCTTCCCATCCTTTCTACTTCTCTCTTCTTCTTCTTCCTTTCTTGTTATTTCTCCCTCCCCGTCTCTTTCTGCCTTCTTTTCCACCTCAGTTTTCTCTTTGTGCATCTTTATCTTTCTCTCTTGTTCTCACCTTCACTCCAGGTTTCTCTCTCCCACTCTTTTCTTTTTCTTCATCTCTCTCCCTCCTCATTCCCCAAGGTCAAGATAAAGGTTACTTTTATTGTAAAAGAGAACTGCCCTAGATTAAAGAACATGTTGCAGAAAAGTGCCTTCCAGGAACTGAGCTAAAATAACTGTCACACCTACCGATGCCTTCATTTCTTATTCTCTCTCTTCTTTATCTACCCTCCATCCCTCTTTGTTGTTTCTTTGTCTCCCTTCCCTCGACCTCAATTTGTCTCTTCCTCAAATAATCAATCATCTAAACATCTTCGAATTTCTATTCTTCCTCCTCTTCTCCTTTCCTCCTTGCTCTTCATTTCCTTCTCCCGTGTCGATCTTTCCAGCCCTGCCTTTCTTTGCTATAACTTTCTTTTCTTCTCCACCGCCTCTTTTTTGTAATGTCTGGTTTTCCACTTCCAAGGTGCATGGAGAAGAAGACAGTGTGAGGCAACAGTTGTAGTTTACCCCGATCAGCCATAACATTATGACCACCTGCCTAATATTGAGCAGGTCCCCCTTTTGGCGGCAAAACAGCCCTGACCCGTCGAGGCATGGACTCCAGTAGACCTCTGAAGGTCTGCTGTGGCATCTGGCACCAAGCCGTCAGTAGCAGATCCTTTAAGTCCTGTAAGTTGCGAGGTGGGGCCTCCGTGAATCAAACTTGTTCGTCCAGAACATCCCACAGATGCTCGATCGGATCGAGATCTGGAGAACTCATTGACATCCACATGTTGTAAAATAAAATGTGATTCATCAGATCGAGTCACCTTCTTCCATCGCTCCGTGGTCCAGTTCTGATGCCCATTGTAGGTGCTTTTGGCGGTGGACACGGGTCAGCATCGTGCACCCTGACCAGTCTGCGTAGCCCCGTACGCAACAAACTGCTCCTCACTGTGTGTTCTGACCCCTTTCTATCAGAACCAGCATTAACTGTTTCAGCAGTTTGAGCTCCAGTAGCTCTTCTATTGGATCTGACAACACGGGCCAGCCTTCGCTCCCCACGTGCATCAATGAGCCTCGGGTCTGACCCTGTCGCCGGTTCACCGGTTTTCCTTCCTTCGATCACTTCTGGTAGATCCTGACCACTGCAGACCGGGAACATCCCACAAGAGCTGCAGTTCTGGAGATGCGGCCCTTGTCAAAGTCACATCCTTACGCTGGCCCATTTTTTCTGCTTCCAACACAAAGTTCAAAATGTTCACTTGCTGCCTGATACATCCCCTCCACTGCCAGGTGCCATCGTACCGAGATCATCCATGTTATTCACTTCACCTGTCAGTGGTCATAATGTTACGGCTGATCGGTATAAAGAACTACTTTGTTGTCAGATCAACGTGTTTTGGTTTGTGGCCTTCATCGCGGTACCGGTGACTCACCGCCATCGTTAGAGCGAGCCAAGGTCTCCGCCAAACCACGTCATCTGCTATGAATCACGCTTTTCAAGTTGAAATTTGAATGCACCCACTTGAGTTTTTACTTGATGTTGAAGGACTTGTGGAGACTCTCCGCCCTCAGATGAGCAGCGCGGGCGTCATATGAATGAAGGTTATGTCGATAGATGAGTCAGGACTCTTTTTGGTAAACACCTTCTGGAAAAGGATTTGACATTGAAAAGCAAAAGGAGAGTTGACGTTCATTGATGTGCAAACAAGTGGCTACACTGAAGCAGTTCAATTCATAGTGCAATGTTTTCACGCCTCTGCGCCGGCAACAGCTGTGGCTTAAAACTCAGCAGGAAGTCCAGTCTCCCTTCAGTGTCTCTCCTTTTTCATCTTGTCTCAATGTGTTCATGAAAAAAAGGAATGAAACAGCTTCAGTTGAAACCGTAGAAATAGAATAAGAGTAGAACGGACATCGAACTGGTCATTTGACTAGTTCAAAAGAAAATGGTGGTTGTTGTTGGTTGTTGTTGGTTGTTATAGCGACAGCACACATCAGTCGGGCCATAAATTGTGGTCACAGCTCACGGGGTAGATAATGAACGCTGCTCCCGGAGACAGCTGGCTGGATAGTTATGCCTGATACACACTGCACGAGAATCAAGCTGATTTTTGATTTTTGATTCCCCTCCTGATAATCATCATTAAAGCCCCGATTGTTTGATGGTTCTAAAGATTATCTTTCCAGATGTTCCTGTGGTGTGAGGTGTGTTAGGAAAGGTTTTTTTACATCCCCGATCGGCTCAGAAGTTCATCCTGGCCTCACCGATCTCAAATCGTAAATATCAAACATGTTCGATATTTATGGTCGGATCTCTTGTTGTGTGTGAGGAACCCCGAGGACAGACGATGACGCAGTCACGTGGGACAGAACGATAGCCAATAGAGAACCAAGCTGACTGAAGAAGGAAGGACAACCACCGCCATCATGGCAGCCGCAGCTAATTCATGAGCTAATGCAAAACGTGAAGCATAAAGTAGTAGTAAGATGGAGCTCAGAAGTGGAGGACCAACTTGTTGATTTGTGGCAACAACATGAGTGTTTATTTAACGTGTCTCTGTGACTTCATTCATCCATCCATCCTAGAGCAAAAACTAACATCGCTAATTCTTCCTGCTCGTCGTCCGCCGTGTTTATTTACACTAAAGTCACGTTTGATCACGAGAGATTTTGTGAGATTTCCGTTTTTTTTAGTGGGGACTCTTGTTGTTGATGAATGAATCTGTTAGTGTGTGGTGTGCTTTGGCCAAATCGTTGCTCTCCATTAGACTAGGTTCTAGGTTCTATAGGAACAAACTGTTAGATTTAACAGAACATGCCGTTATGTGTGGGCTCTCTCACATTTTCAACATCTGTTAAGATTTGAAAAATCTTTTAGTTAGGTAGCTTGTCCTAAAACATGACGGAATAAGCAAGCTAGCAAACCAGACAGCTGCAACGCCGGGTCTAAACACCTCAGTTCTCTCCATCTAGAGCGAGTCTGCTTCGTGTCCACTCCTCTGAAATGTTCTTTGTGTTCAGTCTAACACACCTTTACAGTTTTTTACTCCTCTCATGTCTGCTTTGTCAAAACAAAATAAACCAGCTGTATTTAAGTCGTTAGGATGTTGAAGGTCTCGTCACTAATCTGCTCTTCCTCTTCTCGTTGTCTCTCCCTGCAGGTGAGCTAGTCGCACCACCTTCAGCTCTTCGCAGCGTCTCCCCCTCCCACCTCCCTCTTCCTCAGCCTCATCCCGTCATCCTCTGTCTCACCCTTTCCTCCCGCTTCTTGTGGGAACCGCACGCCGCCGCCATGTCTTTCTTGGCGTCTCCCGCCCCTTTCCTCTTCCTCCTCTTCCTCTTCCTCCTCCCGCTGCCTCCATGCCAGCCTGAGTCCCAGCGCAGCGACCCCAGCAGCATCCCCGAGTCCCGAGCGATCTCGCCCTCCATGTTCCCCTCCTCCTTCCCGCCTTCCATGTCTTACGGTAACGGCACCGGGCCCGGCGTGAGAGACAAGTGCAATGAGCCGACGGTGTGCCGGCCCGGCATCCTGCTGCCCGTCTGGCAGCCCAACCGGCCCGGGCTCGGCGACCAGGTGGCCAGAGCTGTGGTCTACTTCGTGTCACTCATGTACATGTTCCTGGGAGTGTCCATCATCGCAGACCGCTTCATGGCGTCCATAGAGGTCATCACGTCACAGGTGAGAGCGAGTGAATGGAGGAATACGTGGGTGGCGTAGTTAAGCAGGAAGTAGTGGGAATGAATGGATGATTCATTAACCTTCAGCTTGCCAAAACAAAACGAGGACTTCTGTCACTTACTTGTGACAGTAACTGAATACAGCAGAGTGGAAGTTAAATGTCCTTAACTTTGGATGGAAATTAATTTGATGTGAAATTTAAAAAAAAAAGCTTACATGCATCCAGATCCAAGGCTGCAATTTACAATGGATTATTTTCATTATCCATTAATCTTTTGATAAATTTCTCAATGAATAGTTTGGTCCTCAAAATATTCTGTGAGCAAAAGAAATTCTTACAGATTCAGGAAGCAGCTGCCATCAACACAACATTTACTGAAAGTATTAGCACCGTATGAAAGAACCTCAAGGTGACTCAGAACACTTCATTAATTCACCCTCTGAGACCCACAATAGAGCCGTTTTTGTCTTTTTTATGGAGGTACAGGGGGTCTTTAGGGGGAGATAGCAGGTCAGCAGTAGATGTCACATAGAAGTGGTGAACGTCATCTGAGAGCTGAGAACCTGGAGATTCATTTGAGTGTGTCAAGTTGTTCTAGTTATTAATCAGAAATAAAACTAAATTAAGTAATCAAAATGAATTGTCAAAGTGTATAAGGGTTTAGAACATTATGATAGAAGTATATGATGGTCATCCTCATGCTCTATTATGTCTTATAAGTTGATGCAGCATTTTTTGGGTTGATACCATTTGTTAAACAGATTTGGTGCTAAATTTAACCACTTTTTACCACTTAATAATTGATAAAAATGATCAGGAATCCCTCCAGAATACCACATTAATACACCAAGACCTTGAGGAACACCATAGAAAAAGCCATGCTGTGATTTGGTGTCAAAAACTTTTGACATTTAGAGATTTCTGCAAGAATTGCATTTTTCGGCGATTGGATGGCGAGCACTTCTGTTGTGTAAACTGCTCGGAAACCCCCTTATTGTCAATCTAGCTAGGAAAGACATCCATCCTCTGAATGCTCTAGGTCTCTAGTTTGTGGCTGTAAAGTTTCATGAGGCTGTGATTATCCTAGAGGTCACCACAGGTCATTTTATACAGTGAGGTCAAGCTTCAAAAACATGGTCTCACAACAATGAAATGTCTCCTATGGGGACTAACATCATCACACATGAATACAGTTGGGCTTATTGGATCCACAAGAGTCTCAGCTTTACAGTGATACCCAATTTATGTAATTCTAAGACTGTTTAGGGACCCCAGTATGCAGAAATATTAAAACACATCATTTTAGAATAGGAGAAACTAACACATTTATACTGCATGTGATTATCATAAAGTGTGCATGTCTGTAAAGGGAAGACTCGTGGGTACCCAGAGAGCAAACGGCGGTAGGCCTTTGAAAGACAGTAAAGTTGGCAGGTCTCGTAGGGTACCAGGAATCTTTTTGTTACGGAGATAATGGTGCATTAAATCAGCCGTGTTGCCCCATCAGCTCTCCATTAATCAGCAGCAGTCGATTCACATTGTTTGCAAATGGACAGAAAGCATGCTGACTGTGCAACAAACAACTAAAAATAGACTTACTTCACATTAATCCTTTTCTAAGGCAGCGCATGCATGTTTAATCACTCATTAGTGCTTGTTGTGCTCAAGTTTTGTGTGTTTGCATCATCATATCTCTTGTCTCTTTACTGCCTGATCGGTTCCCTGAACGGGAATTCATCGAGATTTCCCTCTCCATCCATTTGTCCTCTTTAATAGTTTAAATGACCTTCAGCTGTTTCCAGAAGCCGAGAGACAGAGCTCTGTGTTTACCAGGGATGTCAGAGTTAACATGATTATAACGCACATTTGTTTTAAGGCCTCTAACTTCTTAAACGCATTAATGCAACTTGTGAATTTTAGGTTGCAGCGGACTCAGTTTTAAAGCTAGAGTGAAGATATTGGTATCATATTAAACTAAGGGTTGGCAAGTATGTGTACAGTTAGTCAAAATAATGTGTGTGTGTGTGTGTGTTTGGACCAACAGGAGAAGGAGGTGACCATCACCATGCCTAACGGGGAAACATCAGTGGCGACGGTTCGAATCTGGAACGAAACTGTGTCCAATCTGACTCTCATGGCTCTCGGCTCCAGCGCTCCGGAGATACTGCTGTCTGTTATAGAGGTACACACACACACGCACACACGCACACACACACACACACACACACTCCATGCCACCAGCCCTGTCTTCCTGCTCCTCTTTCTTGCTCCTTCCATCTTCATCATGTATCTGTCTCGTCCCTCGTCTCCTATGACAAACCTCACACACACACACACTATCTCTCTCCAGGTGTGCGGTCACGATTTCAAGGCAGGTGAGTTGGGACCAGGAACCATCGTTGGCAGCGCCGCCTTCAACATGTTCGTGATCATCGGAATCTGCGTGTGGACGATCCCCGAAGGCGAGACCCGCAAGATCAAACACCTCAGGGTGTTCTTCATCACCGCCTTCTGGAGCATCTTCGCCTACATCTGGCTCTACCTCATCCTGTCTGTCATGTCGCCGGGCGTCGTGGAGGTGAGGCGGACTCAGTGTGGTTCAGATTATGATTGTACCAGCGCTGACTGTCAGGAGCCCAAAGGGAGGAAGTGATGTTTTAATGATGAGGAGAATCTGTGTGTTGCAGGTGTGGGAGGCCCTCGTGACCCTGCTGTACTTCCCAGTGTGTGTCGTCCTGGCTTGGATCGCCGACCGCCGCCTGCTCTTCTACAAGTACATGGGCAAGCGCTACCGTGCCGACAAGCGCCACGGCATCGTCGTGGAGACCGAGGGAGACTTGACACCCAACAAGGGCGGCATGGAGATGATCATAGACGGCAAGTTCCAACCGCGAGGGGGCGCCGTGGTCCCCGCCGAGAACTGTGGAGGCGGAACTCAGGACGGCACGGCTGGCGCTGCGACCAATAACATCGGAGCGGGGGGAAACCTGCCCAACTCCAACAGCACCATGGTCAACGTGGAGAGCAGCAAGGAGCTGGACGAGAGCCGCAAAGAGGTGAGAGACATGACCACCGGTTGGTGCAGAACATCTCATCAACATGTATTCAACCTCAGATTGTTTACAGAGGGGGTGAAATGACAGAGAAAGTTTTTAATTCACACATGAGCTGTAAAACGCATTGAGAGATGCTGTTATTACGGCGCTCTGTAATAAGTCTCTAATCTCATTTTCCAGGTTTTTCTGTTGGTGAAAAAATGCAGTTAACATAGAAAACACAATTTCTACCGTCGTGATTACGACGTGATTTGGAGTGCAAAATAATGGATCATTTCCCTGCAGGAGAGCGCTGATAAAATGTTGGTGCTGTTTCCAGCTGCGATGAATGGCTCCCGTTTATATTTCCATTTCCCAAAGTGATGCATGCTTTGTTCTGTATTTTGTGACAACACTTCTTATGTAAACTTTGTTCCTTGATAGTTCGTTCAGCATACACAGAAAACACTTAACCGTCTCAAGCCGATGCAGAGGGACTGAGGATTACATTATCCACATTTAAACCTGTTAATAGCCTGCTGAAAAGAGATTAGTTGTTTCACCATTGAGGAGGAGAAGGAGAGGTAATGACAGAGAGAGAGAGAGGTTTGACGGGCAAAGACGAGAATACGATAATGAGGGTCAGAGTGGTCGAAGAGAAACGGGACACATCCACACGACCAAAGTGAGGAGGACAGAATGAAAGAGCAGAAAGCTGATGAAAGATAACAAGATCATCTGATTTACATTTTTTTTAAATTTGTTTAAGACATTAATATTACATTTAGAAACCTAAACCTGACTTATGACAAAGCAAACGTTCTTTTTTGGCCCGAGTGCTGTCATAAACGATTACTCAGATTTTATTGGCCTGCTTGCTCAAAAGGTGAAATCCAGTCTTATAATAATAATGCATTTATTTTAGGGCTGTCAAAGTTAACGTGATAATAACACATTGACGCAAATTAGTTTAATACCCACTAATTCCTTTAATGCATACTTGTTATATTTAGGTTATAGCGGGTTCAGGCATCATATGAAACTATAAATCTTAAGGAATCCATCGGTACCAACCGTGTCACACTAGCTTGTCACGAAGGAGGTTAAATAACGCTCCAAACAAGCGCTACATTTTGGCGAGGACAAACTGCCGTGGCCATTTACAAAGGGGTCCCTTGACCTCTGACCTCAAAATATGTGAATGAAAATGGGTTAAATGCAGTACCTGTGAGGGTTTCTGGACAATATTTGTCATTGTTTTGTGTTGTTAATTGATTTCCAATAATAAATATATACATACATTTGCATAAAGCAGCATATTTGTCCACTCCCATGTTGATAAGAGTATTAAATACTTGACAGATCTCCCTTTAAGGTACATTTTGAACAGATAAAAAATCCTGATTAAATATTTTAATTGATTGACAGCCCTAATTATTGTATTTATTTAAAAAATATATATATTTTAAGTTTGATATTTAGTTAACGGAGCACCTGTTGGCTTTAATTCTGAGTGATTAAGAATGAGCATATATTATTTATCTTTCTTTCTTTAAGTTAGTGCTTCAAATCACAGAGAAAAACTCATCATTCAGAAGTCCTGAAAGAAATGAATTCAAATTCCTCAGCTCATATCAAGAAATACTCAAACAAATGCTCAAATCTTTACCCTTTCTGGAACTAAAACTTTCAGCTTTTTATTGATCGACAATCTGCAAGTTCTTGAAAAAATATAAACAATAAATGACTCAACTCAGCCTTTGGATTTCTTGGATAGTTAACTTTGTCCTAAATCTCCTGGTAGGTCAGCAGCTCATTTTATTTATGTAAATTTAAGAGGTTAAATTCTTTTAGCTTGTTGGCATCTTAATGTTTTGGAAATGTTTTCAACAGATGATAAAGTTGCAGATTTCTTTTGAACCCACACATGAAACCAAGACATTGTTCAACAGAAGTGGAAAATGATTAGAGGTTATTAGCTATTAGGGAAGTGCGTTTGGAAAGTCTTCCTCCCAGCTACAGAGACAAAAAGAATCAGCCGTGCATGCTGGTTCAGATGTCTTAATCACGAGCGTGTCCTCTCGTCTCTCCTCCAGGTGATTCGTATCCTGAAGGAGCTGAAGCAGAAATATCCGGACAAAGAGCTGGACCAGCTGGTGGAGCTGGCCAACTACTACGCACTGCTGCACCAGCAGAAGAGCAGAGCTTTCTACCGCATACAGGTAACACACACACACACACACACACACACACACACACACACAGTATTCATAAATAGTCCCTGAAGTGAACACACAAGGTCGTCCAGACCTATGAGGACATAAAGTAGTTCAAGGACTTGGATTTCTGCAGCTCATTTCAGACTCGGCTCATGATGAAAATATGGGTGTGCAGCCCGTTCAGGTGGTCAAATACCGCCACTTTGTCACGCCCCTCGGCTTCTGAACCCAAGGCACAAGTCTCCAGATACAAAGCGGTTGTGTTATTATGTGCATGTGTTCCAGTGATGCCCCTCGCTCTTCTGTGCAGCTTCTGATCGGCGTGTGTCCGTAGTTTAACGAGAGCAGCGCTGAGCCACAGCCAGCAGACAAGAAGTCTCCATTCATTCAAAATCCGGCAACTCGGCACCTTCACGCAGGGCTATGCGGAGTTGTGCAGAGTTAGTTATGTGTTAATTTGTGTTTTAGAACGTAACCGCCATGAAACAATCAGAAAATAACGTTTTATTTCTCTGATTCGCTGCTTTGTTCCCACTAACGCCGCTCTCTCTCTTCAGTCACTCTATAGCTCACTCCACCATCGCTGCCCTCTCTCCTTCTCGGCTCGTTGAGTTGTGGCCAAATTTGAATGCTGTGTGTTTACAAACAGCAACCGCCACCTGTTACATATTATACCTTTAAGTAAAAGGATCTGAATCCTTTCTCTACATCACATTTAAGAAATGTGCGTCTATTTCTTGATGTGAACGTTTTGAAAAAAGGCAACAAATGTGAACGAAACAAGGTAACGTTGTTTCTTTTAACGCCTCCTCCTGTCTGTCTCCATCAAGGCGACCCGTATGATGATCGGAGCCGGTAACGTGCTGAAGAAGCACGCGGCCGACCACGCTCGCCGCACAGCCGTAACTGACGAGGAAGCACCAGAGGAAGAAGAAGACCTGGGGATATGCAGCCGCATCTCGTTTGAAAGCGCCCACAGTCAGTGCATGGAGAACTGCGGCGTTCTGACGCTGGCTGTCGTCTGCCAAGGTAGTGAGAATACATCAGTCAGAAGAGGCTGCTTTCTATTCTTCAAATGAATGTCTGCAATTTGAAATACACTTTTTGTTCTGTTTTTGTTCTGTTCAAGTTTGAGTTCATGTTCGAACTTGAAGTTATTTTTACACACAAGTTACAGTAAAAGTCCAGCATTCAGAGTCTTTTACTTAAAGGGGACATATCATTGAAAACTCACTGTTTTCAGTGCTTGTGCTCATACATTTGTGTATCTGGAGTGCCTACCAACCCACAAACTGTACAATAAGACAACTCTATCAGTTTTTTTGTTGGCTTCCTAGATCAGAAAACATGTCATTCAATGAGTTAGTCTGGGGGTGCCCTGTTAGCTCAGCTGGTAGAGCGAGCGTCCCATGTACCAAGGCTGAGTCTTTACTGCAGCGGCTCGGATTTTAATCCAATATGCATTGAATGCAATACAATATTCTGCATATATTCTGAAATGCAATAAAGGCAAAACGCCCCCACTTTTATTTATTTCTTTAGAAGCAGATCTATCAGGATGTGAAAATCTGTCTGTGTTTTATAATGTTCTCAATGCAGAACAGTCTCTCTACGTTTTTATACACCGATGCATCTAAATGATAAATGATGGTGTGGTATGCTCAGTGTTGTTCTGTTTTTCTGCTCTTCAGGGGGTCTGGGAGAGAACACCTTCTACGTGGACTACAGGACGGAGGATGGTTCAGCCAACGCCGGGTCGGATTACGAGTACAGCGAAGGAACGCTGGTGTTCAAACCTGGAGAGACTCGCAGAGAGATTAAGGTGAGTGAAGGAGAGGAGGAGGGAGACTAAAACACAGTGAGGATGGAGAGAAGCATTTCAACACCAGGCACTAAAACTGTAAAGTGGAAATAAATGACTCGATAAATAAATAAATGTCATTAAATTCAGCAAAATGAATTAAAAATAAATGTAGCTATTAATTAATTGATAAAATGTGACATAATATTTCTGTTTTAATTGCTCCTTTATTTATTTATCTTTATATTAATCCCCTTATTTATTTACTCTTCTGTTTAAGTTGCCCTTTTATTTATTTATTCATGTATTTATTTTTATTAATTTTAAAATGTATTTATTTTATATTTATCTATTTTTGCATTTATTTTTTTTATATTTATTTTAAATGTAATATGGATTGTAAAATGCAATACAACACAAATATAATAATATTTCTGTTTTAATTGCTCCTTTATTTATTTATCTTTATATTAATCCACTTATTTATTTGCTCTTCTGTTTAAGTTTCCCTTTTATTTATTCATGTATTTATTTTTATTAATTTTAAAATGTATTTATTTTATATTTATTTATTTTATCATTTATTTTTTATATTTATTTTAAATGTAATATGGATTGTAAAATACAATACAACACATTACAGGTAAACAGGACACTTATGACACTTCCCCAGTTTATTGCTTACATTAAGACAATTATCTTTTGTATTACCAAGTTTTCTGAAATGTTATGTTTAAGTATGCAAATAAGGCATTATCTAATGGTAACTTTTGGTGAATTTAGTAGAAATCTACAGACGCAAATAGACAAAATAGTAAAATAAACACCTAAAGTGTTTGACTAAACACAAACACTTTAGATGCAGCTTTGAGCGCACTATTAAAAGATTAATTCAAGTTATTTTTGGAGATGAGATGAAACTTTAATGATCCCTGTGGGGGAAACTGAAGAAGTAGACTATCATATATATATATACATTATGAAACAGGATATATCTGTCATTTTAAAAAGCTCTGAGCTCAGAGTTGTCTTTGTTGAAAGATTGGAGATAGAAGCTGAATATGAACACAACAGCTCCTCAAACACAGAAGCCGGATTTGCTAACCAAATGTGGAGCAGGAGCGGCTCTGGACTGAGACGGTTTTAGTTCACGGAGCTGCATAAACACGCCGCAGTGTGGCTGCGAAATCTGGAAAGATATCCGAGGAGATCAGAGCGAGGCGGGAGAGGGAGGGATGGAGAGGGGGATGAATAATGAGAGTCCCTGCAGGAGAGACACAGTGAGGCTGAGCAGAGACAGATGTTACTAATCAAACTACTACTAATCTGCCGCTGCTACTACGTTAGCTAACACTTTACTGTGTGAACCAGAAAGGCCCAGAAGGAGCTTTTCATCTGTGCGTCACAGGACGTTCCTGAAAGTCTGAGAGGAGCTGAAACCGTAAACATCTGCACAAATTCTTAAAACGATCTAAAAATAATAGAAAGAAAACAGTCTGACTCTTTCATTGTTTGTTTATGATCTTTATCTATTTAATTTTCTCTCTTATTTTATACTTTATATTTATTTAAATTAATTTGTCACTATATCATTATTATTTTTATATCTTTATTAATATAATTTAATATACTCATACTTGTTATAATGCTCCTTTGAACTGCTTTAACAAGCATAAAATGAATTTATGAATAATAATAAGGCATATCGTTAGTCACATTAGATATACAGTAAAACATTCACACAGACAATACAAACAAAATGATAGATAAACAGATA
>CAKAOH010038346.1:0-25742 GCA_916701665.1 Sebastiscus tertius
GCATTACGTCATCTAGACGTGGTGAAGACGACTTGCTGAAGTTCAAACCGAGCATCAGAATGGGGAAGAAAGGGGATTGAAGGGACTTTGAACGTGGCATGGTTGTTGGAGCCAGACGGGCTGGTCTGAGTATTAAACTGATGATCTACTGGGATTTAACACACAACCATCTCTAGGGTTTACAGAGAATGGTCCCAACAAGAGAACAGATCCAGTGAGCGGGATGTGGACGGAAATGCCTTGTTGATGTCAGAGGTCAGAGGAGAATGGGCAGAGTGGTTGGAGATGATAGAAAGGCAACAGGAACTCAAATAACCACTCGTTACAACCAAGGGATGCAGAATACCATCTCTGAACGCACAACACGTCCAACCTGGAAGCAGATGAAGACCACCCGGTACTAGCAAGGTGTACCTAATAAAGTGGCCAGTGAGTAAATCCATATAGTATATGTAGGCAGTATGATGCGTAGTGGGGCTGTATATGTGAATATAGAAATATGTGTCCTCCTTATGTATTACGTGTTTCTCCAACATGTAGACCTTGAAAACTAAATTTCCATTCCTGGACAATAACAACTTTATGTCTGAAAAGTTATTTATATTTTAAAAAAAAACCAAAACCAAACACTGCGACACATGGATTCTGTATTGTTTTTAGATATAATTTGTTTTCCTAGATTAATACGGAGCATTTTATCCATGTTGCAGTATTAAAAAGTGAGCTGCAGATTGAATGTGTCATTAGGAAAAACCTCTAGTTGGTATTAATAAACTTATTCTGTGCAGCATCCAGCCTAATAATTAGTGTCTTCTGTTCTGTCTCTGTCTGTATTAATACACTGATGAGTAATTTCTGCGTCACGCTTCAATAAACAATTATTCCATAATAACTTTGCTGCAGAAAAACGTCACTCGAAGCAGAATTCAGGCAAAGTTCCTGAAAGATTCTGTCCAACTTCTAAAAACAAAAAGCAAAGTGGTGTTTAAGGTTCTTAACTCCAATCAATGAATTGATCCTTTTTAGTGGTTGTAAATATCAAGCTGTGAAACAACTCCACGGTGCCGTCTCTGCCATTTGATAATCTATCTGGGACTGAAGCACCCTTAAAGCAGCTCTTCTGGCCGCCGACTTAATTGATCTGGAAAGTTTCCGCGCCTCAGTGGCCAGGATTACATCCTAATGTTCCACGTCTGCATCAAAGATTTAATGAGGTGGGGGGCCTTAAGAAAGCCTTTCCTGCAAAGCGAGCGTCCGATGCATACACACAAAAAACACAGCTAAACTGAATTCTTAAAATTCCAGACATCAACACAGATCACGCTGCACCCGAGGAAGTAAAAGAAGTCATTCATAACCATAAGTGGTTCCTTCATAATTATCTTAACTGCTGCCAAAACAAAAAAGTCCACTGAAGTCAGATTCCTTCAGGCATCGCCTGAAAGCACCGACGCTTGAGGAATTCACAGGATACACACACCTGCTTCTCCTCCTTCACTACTGTTGTGTGTCGAGGAGGAAACACACACGTCCACACATTCATCTTTCATAGGCGAGAAAATTATGTTTGCTTCTGAATAATAACGGAAATCAACAGCGCAGGTTCGATCGTGCAGATGCAGAAATGAACTTCCTGAAGGTCGTAATGCAAAACTTGTATTGCAGAGTCACGGATTATGGTGAGCGACGCAGAGTAAACATTCTACACAAACACCGATCTGAACCAAAGCAACAGAAATATACTCGCTTCTCCTGTGTTCAAACTTTAGAGATGGGGCCTTACGATAGTTCATACAGGCAAATCATTTTATAGTTACGTGTCCCGTACACTCTCCAACCATGTACTGTATGTCCAATATCGGCGACTGGATGAGAACATCGCTGATTGTTTATTTTGGCCATTTTTTGTCGTTTTATTTTGGTAATTTAATGGTCTGCCTCCGAAGTATGGAGGATGGAAGCTGCCAAATAAATAAATAAATAAGTAAATAAGTAAGTAAGTAAATAAATAAATGAATAAATTAATAACTGAATAAATGAATAAATGAATAAATAAATAACTTGATAAATTAAATAGTTTTTGAGTTCTGCTCCGGAAACGAAAGCGTGACACGTGAACGGACAGAAGGACAGACATACATACCCCCGACTACGTTGTCGCGGGGGTATAATAAATAAATATGTCATTAAATGTCGCAAAATTAATATAAAAAATAAATGTAGCCAATAATTAAATGATAAAATGTGACTAATTGATATTTCTGTTTTTTTTTTGCTTTTTTTTATCTATTTATCTTTGTATTAATTCCCTTATTTATTTGTTAAATTTACCCTTTTAAGTGTGTTTATTTTGTTATTAATTTTTAAATGTATTTATTTATCTTTGCATGTATTTATTTTATTTATTACTTTTTAATTATTATTATTTTTTTTAATTTATTTATTTATTTTTGCATTAATTTATTTTTATTTATTTATGCAGACCGAACCGAAACAATTCTTGGTAGGATGTGGACCAGAAAACCAAAAACAATGAGCTAAAAGATGCTAAAAAAAGCTCTGGGAGCTGCAGAGTCGGGTGATAATTCTCTGTGGGTTCATCTTAATGAGTGACCCCTCACATTATACATACTAATTTCATACATTGTTAATATTTAATTATGGATTAGTGCAGCTTTAATCTAAAGTGTGTCTTATGTTTTGGGGTGAAAATCATCTTGAACATGAACTCTAACTTTAAAGCAGCATTACTGTCTGCTATATTAAGACAATGCTTTCAGCTTCACTACTTTTAAGCGGAATAATGAGCAATAAATGTAAAACAAGACTATTTTAGAAGCCTCTCACGTATTAACGGTCAACATGTGCTCACCTGCAGCATGGCAGCAGCCAGGTAGACGGACATGAAGATGGGCGTCAGCGTGGTGTGTCCGCTCTTCATCAGGTGGATGGTGTAGAGGAAGATCAGGTGACCGGGGATCACCAGGAGGAGGAGCACCTGAGCAGAGCGATGATTGGCTCCTGGAGGATGTAAAGCATGGAAGGTCAAAGGTGAATGAGAGGCACTTCAAATAAAACTGTCTAAAAGATCGCATGGGCTCTTTATAAAGTACACGACTGAATCGACTACCTACTGTCCACAGGACTCCTAACAAGGACATTAATTTACACCTGGGACAGCGGGACGCGGCAATTAACTGCCTGGTAGGACAGAAGAAAGGTTAGTGCTGCAAAGCGCCGTTTCAAACTGTGAACTTGCTGCACAATTTAAAGCCTGATTAGAATCCCGGCAGCGTTTTTTTCCCATTGACCTCGCTATTCAAACCTCCTTTAAACACGTGTACTTCAGTGAAAGCCAATTACAACGTGTGAAGGCGAATCATCAGCAATCAGAATAGTATTTTTCAAAACAGTAGTGACTCTACAAATTTGTTTTAACGCCACTAAAGCAAATATACTGGTATCATATGAAACTAGAACATCTAAGGAATCCATCGGTACCAAACATGTCATACTAGCTTGTCCTGAAGGAGGTTAAATAACGCTCCAAACTTACGCTAAATTTTGGCGAGGGAAATCTGTCATGTCCATTTCCAAAGGGGTCCCTTGACCTCTGACCTCCAGATCAGTGAATGTAAATGGGTTCTCTGGGTACCCACGAGTCTCCCCTTTACAGACATGCCCACTTTATGATCATCACATACAGTTTGGGGCAAGTCATAGTCCAGTCAGCACACTGACACACTGACAGCTGTTGTTGCTGTTGGGCTGCAGTTTGCCATGTTATGATTGGAGCATATTGTTTTATGTTAAATGCAGTACCTGTGAGGGTTTCTGGATCAATATCTGCCATTGTTTTGTGTTGTTAACTGATTTACAATAATAAATATATACATACATTTGCATAAAGCAGCATATTTGTCCACTCTCATGTTGATAAGAGGATTAAATACTTGACAAATCTCCCTTTAAGGTTAATTTAGAACAGATAATGTTCATAATAATTAATAATAAGAAAATAATAATAATTTTAATAAGAACATCTTGCAGTTACTGTGACTTATATTTGTGTAATTACCAGAGTTTAAGGGGAAATGTGTTAAATATGGCACAGTTGTGTATAATTGTGTGTTTAAGGGGGAAAAATAAATAAATAAATGAATAGATAAATAAATAAATAGATGAATAAATAGATAAATAAATAGATGAATAGATAGATAAATAAATAAATAGATGAATAAATAGATAAATAAATTAATAGATGAATAAATAGATAAATAAATAGATAATAAATAAATAAATAAATAAATAGATGAATAGATAGATAAATAAATAAATAGATAAATAAATAGATGAATAAATAGATAAATAAATAAATAGCTGAATAAATAGATAAATACATAAATAAATAAATAAATAGATGAGTAGATGAATAGATAGATAAATAAATAAATAAAAAAGCATAGTATTAATAATGGAGTTGGACAGCTACGCCTAGCGTGTGATTTTATTAAATGGTCAGTATCCTCAGCTGCACGGTACTGACCTGAGCCCCAGAATGTGCGGCAGGGGTAGTAGCAGCCCTTGGCCTCGTCGGGAACCTCCCCGGGAGCACAGTGGAAGTGCAGGTGAGTGGAGATCCTGCTGGCCTGAATCGCCACCAGGTTACCCCCGATTCCTGGAGACAGGAGAGTTCACGGTTCATGACTGGAGCAGAGCATTCAGTCAAAGAAAAGATTCAGTCAAAAGCAAGAAAATCCGTTAAACAAATTGTTTTTTTTATTAAACTTTCCTCTCATCTTTGCATCGTGTTGCTTTAAACAGAAAACGTTTGGGAGCCAGTGCTATACTCTTTTTACTATTATCACATTTTGTAAGACTGTGAAAGGGATCACAGTCGGTTTCCTTGTCAAGCAGATGAACAGTCGAGAGAATGTGGGACGCCATCTGTACTGAGGGGCCACTTTACATTCACATACTGCAGCTTATCACACCTTCCCTTTAGCAAGTAACTTCCTGCGTCTTTCATCCCTTGTAGCCACAGTCTGGTGACTAAGCCCTGCAGGAGAGCTGCACATGCATACAGATATCAACAACAGACTCGCTGACAGGTGGGCGCAGAGCAGAGCAGAGAAGAAGAGAACATTTGTCTGTAAAAAGAGTAGAACTGCTGGAGACGTTTCTATATTCAGAATCATAAAAAATGCATCATTCAAATGCTTGCAGTAGCAGATCTTCTTTACGTGGCTGCTTTCAGTCACTGAAGTGGTTGTGTACTATAAACCAAGAACCAGAAGAAGCAGGCCTGTTATTGTGGTGACGAGTATATTAAATTAGACACTGCCACCACCTCAGGCTGATCTACACTTAATTCAATCTATCGTGGCTCTTTGTCGGCCTGGTGACATTTTATTGGAGCATTACCAGCGCTCCCACGGGGGCCTGTAAACAGACATCACCTCACAATGAGCATTCACACTCACTCTCTGTGCCCCGTCTGTCACCGTCCTCTCACTAGCTCAATGTGCCACTGATCTGATGGGGGGGCTTTAAAGCGGCAGTAGGCAGAATATTTTTTAGCATCATTGGGCAAAGATTTCATAATAACCTTTCAGCGTATTGTAATTCAAGTGTTCTCAAGAGATAATTAGACTTCTGCTCCTCCTCATGGCTCTGTTTTCAGGCGTTAGAACATCTAATCTGATCAGCGCTGTGTAGTTTAACCGTTTGGTCGGAGTTTGCGAGTGACTGACAGCCGGCTCTCATAGACGGCAGATAGACAGCAGACCTCAAATCAGCTCTTACTGCTTGTTTTCCTCCGGTCTGTGAAATCTTGCAGATGCCGTTAAGAGCACCGGAGGACACCGGAGGAAACTAGGGATGCACCGATACCACTTTTTTTCAGACCGAGTACAAGTACAAGTACTTACATTTGGGTACTCGCCGATACCGAGTACCGATACGAGTACTTCTCTGAGCCTAAAGACCCTCGTTAACAGCCAGCTGGAGGGTGTGAGCGACACACGGCAGGCTGGGGAGTCCCGCATACGAGGCGGTGCGCCGCCAACGGCTATAGGGCAGCTTGGAAAGGCTCGCGGCCGCAGCTTTACAGCACTCCCCGCCCGGACCTCGCCGCACCGTGACGGGGCTCCCTGCTCCTGGTGTGACTGTCAACTGGGACAGACGGTCCTCAGTACGCCCCAACCGCGTCGTGCTGTGGTCCACGTAAAAGGCACCAGGGGTCTGTGGCGATGTCTGCAACTCACCCGACCCGTCTTGAAACACGGACCAAGGAGTCTAACGCACGTGTGAGTCAGAGGGTGCCATTTTGCGAGTACGAGTACATGAGCACAGTATCGGACCCGATACCCGATACTGGTATCGGTGTCGGTGTCGGTGTCGGTGCATCCCTAGAGGAAACAGAGGAACATGATTTTTTTCAGGGTGACAGGTTCCGTGTTGAACTACTGTCACGATGTAGCGACTGTTTTATATAAAAACTTCTTTTAATCATATTCGCTCCAATCTCACCTCCTTCAGTTTTAAAGGAACAGTTCAATGCACTTTAATTTGCTCTTTTATTTCCGAGACTGAGATGGGAAGATTGATATCAATCTCATGCCTATGTGTTCAAAAATGGAAATCAAACATTCTTACTGTATTAATTTAGATATTTTCCAAAGTAAAAGTCCCTAGAAGTGTTTGATTGAACTTGTTCCCATGGTCTACTGTTCCATTCTTTTTTACAAAAATCACAATAAATGGTAATATTGAATCGCAAGACATATTGAATCGGCACCCAAGTAACGTGATAGTATTGGATCAGGAGATAGGTAAATCGTCTCAGCCCTATAACTTATGCAAGAATAGAATTATTGTGTTCTTGGATTGTGCATGGGGTTTTGACTTTCTGGCTTTTTGTCCTTGAGGGCGTTTGGGATGTGCAGGCGGTGGTGGCGGTGGCGGCGGCGGGGGGTTTCTTACAACCTCAGCAGGGGGCAGAGGTAGAGCGAAGGAGGTTTTGGGGGCAGTCTGGCTTATTCAGGTCACTGGGTCTGACAGGAGGAATGAGGGTGAGGAGGTCTGGGCTACAGCGAGGCCACGTGGGGAACTGCAGGGGGTCTCAGCCGGGTCTCTCTGCCCCGAGGGGGAGAGACAGACATCTCATCTCATCTCTGCTCCTCTCCTCTCCTCCAGGTTTAATTTCATTTTGTTTATTTGAACGGCTCGGGGTGTGACGCGATAACAACAAACACAGATAAAATGTGATGAAAGAAAAACACGGACAAGCAGACGGAGGGAAAAGATGAGTTATTGGTGGAAGTGAGATGTAAAGCAGGCAGACACCTTATCTTAAAAACAAACAAATATGACAGGGTGACAAGCCGAGATTAAAGACGGCTGTATCTGAGTGCTGTCTGCTGGGAAACGGCAGAACAAGATGCAGAACGTCGTATGATATCTGCAGGTTCAGGGAGCCACGTCGGAGGCTTTATAATGACACCTGAAACTGAATTTAAAGTCAAAATAAAATAGGGCTCTTGAAGTTAACGCGATAAAAACACTAATTTGTTTTAATGCCACTCATTTATTTAACGCAATCGATGTTTCGGAGGTTGTAGCGGACTCAGTTTTGAAGCTTGAGTGAAGACTGATGAATCCATCGGTACCAACCATGTCATAGTAGCTTGTCGCGAAGGAGGTTAAATAACGATTTACAATAATAGATAAACTGGGGAAAAAAGCTCGTAAACTTGTGTTTGGTGGATTATTTCTCTGTTGTTCCAATGCTAATGGTCATTGTATTTGACATGGTTGGAAAGCCTGTTTATTTACCTTCACAATGATGTCCAACTTGTAAGGATCATGCATTTGTGGGATGAGCAGCACAGCTGATGATGTGGGGAGCGCCCAAGACAAATCTGCCAAAATGCTCTGCCATGTGAGGGTTTCTGGATATCCGTCATTGCTTTGTGTTGTTAATTGATTTCCAACAATAATACATTTGCATAAAGAAAGCATATTTGTCCAAAAATGTGAGATTAAATATTGTTAACGGTTGACAACCCTAATATAAAGACCAGAACACCTCCCATTTCATGTCGCTAAAGAATCTCTGTGGCTCAATAGGAACAAGTACAGCAGGAAATTAACTGGCAGACGCTTCCTCAGTACCTGGATTAAATATACCAGAATATCTGTTAAGAATTTGAATAATATAATTCAAGCAGCCACAGATACCTTCTATCTTCTATTGCAGGGGGAAAATTGCATAAAATAATGTATTAAATGAACTAATGGAGGTCAGTGTCTCCCTCTATCTTTCATTTAACCCGTCTTTTCTTATCACGCTCTGCACATCTCCTTTCTAATCAAACATCCACACACTATCCTTTCACACTTCCTGTTCCGTCTGCCTTCTTCTTTAATGTTATTCTTTTATTAGAAATGGGACCCTCGGTGCATTTTAATCTGCTGAGAAGACACGCCTCGCTGTTTCCTCACCCGTGAATAAAATGCTGGGAATCGGAGACGGATAAAAAGGTTCGCTCAGACCTGGATGTTTCTGACACGCCACGCCACAAAATAAAAACATCTTCGCCCTCGCAAACAGACGCGGGCTTGATTCCCCCCAGCTGTTTCGTGCCCGGGATACGTCTCGACGGGAAAACCAATTAAGAGTCAGAATCGTACTCCATCTCGTTAAATGTCCCTCATTAATGCCATTTAATTAAAAGCTTATCTCTTGTTGTGGAGGTGCCAGCGCCCTGGCAACCGTGGCTGAGCCAGTGAGAGCGAGAGGAGATGGAACAGGACCAGTTCTATGGAGTGGAGACAGACGGACTGTGGCCGTCTCATTAGGTAAGATGAGCATTTTGGAGTCTTTATTTAGTCACTTTCATTTTCTCCGGGGGAGCAACACAAGCGCCTCTTCTGTTTCCACGTTCACATACATTCACACCTGGGAGCTGCACGGCACAAAGACAAATAGACTCTAAGGCGTGTCATCCATCTTGTGTATAAACACTTTGTCTGGATCTCAGCTCCAACGGGGTCAAAGACTGCATTAATTGCAAAACTGAGAAGGATAAACGAGACAAAGAGATACGGTTTCTCTGTAAAGTTAAACAGTCTGTGTAAAGCCGGGATGTATCGCTGATGCTTGTGAGGAACCTTTCTTTTTTTGGCTTTAATTATATTTTTATTGACGATTAGCAACAAACACACTTCCATGAATTGAGTTACAGACCCTGTAAACATCACCATCCTATGTCTGTCTAAAGTGACAATCATTCTTGACAGCACAATTCCAAAAGAGAAAGTCTCTTAAAGGGAATATGACATCTGAAAATATCTTGTAAGGCATTATGAATCTCAGAATCATAGACAACATGGTAATGATGCTCATTTAGATTTACACAATTTCATCTCCAGGAAGCTGGGGGAGTTACCATCATAGTGGGATTTCCGAGAGGATGTAAATGGGACTGTAATTTACTAAATGAACATCGTGCTGTGTTGAAGAAGACTTGAAACTGGAGATTGAGATCATAAACTCACAATGTTTACTAAGGTAATAAATCAAGAGAGAAGTAGACTCATTTTCTCATAGACTTCTATACAACCAGAGGAGTCGCCCCCTGCTGGCTGTTAGAGAGAATGCAGGTTTAAGACACTTCTGTGCACTGGCATTAGAGCAATCTAACTACACAAGCTTTGAGTTTCCATTACATACTGTATGTATATCTCTTGTCTATACACCCCTGGATTTAGGAAGCTATTATATTAAAACCTTTGGTCCGGGTTCTCCTCGTCCGTTGGCGCCCCCGTAGGCGAGGCATTTGCAGATCAAACAGTGACACCATGAAGCCATTCACACAGTAAAAGAAGAAGAAGAAGCAGCAGTGCCAACACTGTGACTCACCGTTGATAACCGGGGTGTACACCACAATGCCAGCCAGATTTGGGTCAGACACCGTTTTGTCCAGGATGAGCCCTCCGATGCTGCAGAGCACAACATAATTACATCATTAAGTGGTGTGTAAGACACAGATTGAGTGAGACAAAGAGGAAGATAGAGCATCTAAATGATGTCCACAGTGAATTTGTATGCTTGTCTATAAATGGCACTAAAAACTGCTTCATCAGCTGCAGAGTGATGAAGACTAAGAGAGAGTTTCCAGTTTATGGTGTCCAGACTAGAGACAGTATTTCTATTGTCTTCCTCCTCTATAAAAGCCTGAGAGATATGATATCACCTGTACTGAGTACTGAGTAATGGCGAGCGACACCATCATTCCCTCCTACCGGCTGTATTAGTGAGGCTGCCAGGCTCAAGGGGACCCGAGGGTGCATGTGCTCGGGTGCTGCTGCAATTTGTTTAGGGGATGAGTCATCGGGCAGACCCAGACACTGGGAGTAGCAGACGTAGAACAGATGTTCTTTCCCCTTTGAAGGGAAGCAGTAGGGCTGGGACGATTCACCTACCTCCTGATTCCACATGTATTGTGATTTGTGTTAACTTTTTTAACACTAGGCCATGGGGAAAGGGACTAGGGACTTTAACTTTGGAAAATATCTAAATGAATCCAGTAAGAATGTTTGATTTTCAGCATGTATGTAGTCAGAGATGTCCTGAAGTCAAATATATCAGTCATCGTCAGGAATTATTTATTATCCAGAAACCTAAAAATCAAAGAATAAAGACATTTCCCTCACAGATTAGTGGGATTTTCTTTTTAATTTATAAGGGACATGTAATGTTTTATTCTTCTGGTGAATATAATCCAATCAATCTTATTTCCATAGATGTATTTTGTATATACAGTTCCCTTTGTTAACACCTTATTTTGAAAAGCGGACGTAGTCCCACGTGTCTACTTCCTCTAACTTCTCCATGGTGGTCTCTAGCTCTCCCGTCAGCTCCGTTCTCTTTATCCATCCATGGTCAGCTCCATCGGGGCCGTTTCAATGCAGAGAACAGACATGTCAGTATCTGGGTGCTCTACAGTCGTAGCGTCGGCCCATTTGACCACGGAGACGAGAGTGACGGCCGGCTTTAACCGCCACGTTACCGCCATACCATAACGTTTCCTGTCCGTGACAGAGTTAGCATGCAGCTTTAGCCCTCCTCTGTCTAGCTCTGCTTTTCCTGTCAATGTGTGAAACCCAAAGTGTTTCCATCCTTTACTGGATGTGTAGTGTTTACCACGCTGGATTTAACATGTGAGGTTGCAGGTCGTATCCACGACGACCCTCCAATGGTTTATACTTTCTCGTTTCGGCTCAGTTTGTTTTGGTTGACGGATACGGAACGGATATGACGTCATGTTACTCAGACTACCAAAATAAAAGCAGTAACCTCCTTCTACCTCCACACAGACTCAAATGGAGCAAATATATCGATTCTGGCATTAAAAAAATATTTTGAAATAATTAAAAAAAATCACGATATGAGTGAATCATTTTTTTTTTCATCCCACTCCTGAAAGATTCTGCTCACCAGTGACTCCTTTTTTGAAAAGGTCAAGGCTTTATGCATAATGCTATAAAACAGTCTCTTCTGTCTACAGTCTCTGTGTCAAGGCTTACTAAAGCTGCACAGTTACTTCACCTTGTACGGCCGTCTTTGTGAGACTCAGTTCTCATTGAAAGTATTTCATCGGTGTGAAATAGTGCTTCAATAAAAACCCAAATTATTGTTGGACGAGACGGATCTTAACCTCTGCTTTGATGTTTTTCTTCTGGCTGCAACCGTCCCTTCACTGAGCGGGATGTGTTGTGTAACAGTCCTCAGTGTGGCCTCATCCGGTCCAACCTTAATACCGTAATAATCACACAGGTTGAAGATATGTTGTTTGACATGAGAAGGATTTAGGGGGGTGTGTTCAGTCCGGACAAACCCACCGTGGACTCCCAAAAAAGGCAAAGCTGTCCTCTGCCAGGAAAACCCCAACAAAAAGAGACATCTGGCCGATGTCCAAATCTCTGGGAGGGTGGAAGGTGTGGGACTCCTCCTTCAAATCCCACAGGGGTCTAAAGACAGCTTAGTGGTTTGATGAGGACCGGGGTCATCATGTTCCCCTTCCTACCCTGACAGGGAGGATCCTTATCTGGTCAGGCCCTGGTCTGAGTAGGAGGACGGCGCTGCGGCTCCACCATGCTGAGGCTGTGGTAGGTAACGGGAGGTGAATGTTTTCTCAGGACTCCACTCACTCCATGAGTCACAGTCTTATCACCTCGTGAATGCTTTGAGCTCACTGTGTCATGACTCTTTGGCCCGGACTTTAGGTCAGAGTGGGACTCCGCCGGCGGTTCAAATCGATCTGCCGCTTCTTAAACATTCTCACGGGTGTTTCTGAGTCGTGTTTGTTCACAGTGGTGGGTTCTGTGATAACATCCAGGGCGAGGTCACACACTGATGGTGTTGGGGTTTGTAGCTGAGAGGATGCGTTGTAGCTCTGTTTTAATTGTGACACCCCCCCCTCCTCTGGTTGTTGTTCAGGTCACTGCGAAGAGGAAGCTCCTTCACCTTCCTCACCCCAGGACCTCAATGGGACTTCAGTCTGGTGAGTACAGGCCTCATATTTCCCAGTTTGCAGATCATGTTATAGGCCACCTGCTGGGGGTGTAAAAGTATCAATACACATGAGTATCGCGATATTATGATGTGCGATACTGTGTAGATTCTCCAAAACACTGTACCCGCCATCGGGCCCGGCCACTTATCCATCTTTCAGAGGATGTAGCGGGTTTTAAAGCTAGGAGTCGATCGGTGCCAACCATATCATACCAGCTTGTCAGGAAGGAGGTTAAATAACGCTAGGAATGCACGACACCAATACCAGTATCAGGTGTCGGGTCCGATACTGAGCTCATGTACTCGTACTCACAAAACGGCTCCGATACAACGGCACCTACACCACTTTACAGCAGCGTGGCGTTAACCTCTCGTCAGCATCTTTTGGGTCTTCATGCTCCACCTCCCCGATGGTGCGGGCGAGACGGGCCGGTGGTGCGCCCGACCCCGCTGGGCCAGGATCCCACCTCAGCCGGCGCGCGCTGGCCCTCACTTTCATTGCGCCACGGGGTTTTGCTTGCACCCTCTGACTCGCGCGTGCGTTAGACTCGCAGGACTTTCAAAAACGGATTGGTCGGGTTGCCGACATCGCCACAGACCCCTGGCGCCTTTTACGTGGGCCAAGCCCCGCCCTGGGTCATACTAAGGACAGTCCGCCCCGGTGACACTTTGCCACAGGAAGCACCTTCGCCCCGAGCCTTTCCAAGCCGACCTAGAGCCGGTCACTGCGCACCGCCTCTTATGCGGGACTCCCCAGCCTGCCGTGTGTCGCTCACACCCTCCAGCTGGCTGTTAACGAGGCTCTTTAGGCTCAGAGAAGTACTCGTATCGGTACTCGGTATCGGCGAGTACCCAAATGTAAGTACTTGTACTCGGTCTGAAGAAAAGCGGTATCGGTGCATCCCTACTAATCACAATAACCTACAGCAGAGTGGCGACTGTCTGCTGCGACGACCTGGGAAAAAAACAATGTGCACGGTGGTCCTCAGACGAGACTCAATGTCCCAAGCAGCAATGAAATCCCCCTCTGGCTTTGTTTACTTTATGTACAGTATACAGTACTTGTGTGATGAATGCATTTTTTAAAACACATTTACCGTCTGCACATTTCTCCGGGCTGGCTTCTGGCTGACTTTCTGTCCTGCACTCGATCCACCGCTTCCCGTCATAACGATGTGTTTCGGCTTTAAATCATCACCTCGGAGTTTTCAACAAAGTCTCGGAAACGGCAGCGCTGGTCATCGTCACGGCGATGGCAGGCGGCTCCTTGTCGTCCCGCAGCCACCGTAGCCCCCACCTCCCGATAAACCATCGACACTGCAGGACAAAGTATTTACTTTGACTTGTGTGTTTACACTCGGAGCATGTGAAGCATGTTGCTGAATACTTCTTATTATGAGCGATGGGGGGGTCCTACATTATTATTATCTGTCAATGTTACATCAGTTCTGCTTATTTCCCACTAGAGATTTCTCTATTAGCGTTTTTCAAAGTGCTCTTCTCACTGGTTTGACGTGGGCGGGCCTCGGTTGGAAAAAGGTGGCGTTACAATTATAACGTTACGTTATATTTAGTTGCACCAATCAGCGTTTAGCAACCTTTGATTTAAAATGTGAGGACAGTTGTTTGCATGTTGCCAGTGCTGTCAATCAAAGCATCAAACCAAACCCTCACAGACAGTTCAACTCTTTATAGGTATGATGCTCAAAGTGAAGTGTGATTGTTGCTTATTTAGTCCTGAATATGTTCTCTTATAAATAGGGACGTCCTGATCAAGTTTCTTCTGGCCCTGATCCCAATCAAAGCCAATATTAATATTCTGCCGATATGAGTCTGCTCTGATACTTACCTAAATGTTGATTAAATATTAAGGCTGTCAATCGATTAAAATATTGAATTGTGGTTAATTGCATGGTTGTTCATAGTTTATCACACATTTTTTATCTGCTCAAAATCAGTAGTCATTGCACGGACAGAAAGGTTGTATTTAAGTGTGGTTGTTGGAGCACCGTTTGAGAGTTATAGACTTCCTGACACATGGTCTGACTGTGGAGTTATTGTGATGTATAACCGTGTTGTTGCATTGTGCAGCACGAGTTTGAGAGTTATTGTCCTGTGGAGAGTACTATCCATCCGAAGCCTTTGTTTCACTAAGATCTGGGCCTCTTTAATCAACCTGCACTGCAATCAGCAGCCGTGATCCTTTTGGTTTTAGAGCGCCATCAGTGGAGTGAGATCTATAAACTTGGCTCTACGTTCCAGAGCAGCTTTCCTCTTGGCAGCTCTGAGCTTATATCTCCATCTAATACCTCACTGAGGGACTCTGATGACTGTTCTTATGTGGCTGAACAAGGCCCGCTCATGTAGCCGGAGACCAAACGCTGGATAAAGGAAATCTTATCCCCCCTTCCTTACCAGAGGAACATAATGGCCTACAAAACCGCTGCCGTCTCTAATAGACTGGCCTGCTTGCGGTTTACAGTCGGCCTTAAATGAGACGCGCTGATTAGAAACAGAAAAGAGCGAGCGGATCAGACGGCGGAGCGTGGAGGCATTCCAGGGTTTTTACAGCTGCCTGAAACACAATCCATCGGCGGTCTGAAGGCCGAGGAGGAGAAATGAAAAGCGGGGCTGAAAGGGAGAGAAGGCCAACGGCTCTTTATCTCGTGCCAGCCTGCTTCGCCTTTGATTCGCTAACATGGGCACGCTTAGCTCATCCAGCAGAGGCATGTGGACCTCGTTAGCTCACCCTTTCAGTTCACTCTTTTATCTGTCGTTTATAAATCCACCAAACGGCGAGCAATAAAAGAATCCTGGAAGTGTCTTTGTCTCGCTGCCCCTCTTATCTCAACCCTGCCACTTTAAGCTTCAAGGTTTTGCCAAGGCTTTGAATAAAGTTTAGCCAAGGCTTTGAAGTGGTTAGGGAGGGGGGGTTCTCCCCTGGCTGGGGCAGGGCTAGGTATAGTGCATTAGCCCCCAGGCGAACCTTGGAAGCAGGCGAGGCGAGCATTCCCCGGGCGCTTGGTGCATTCTCTCAGACTACATCAGGTACGAGGCCTCCAGGGGGCTTTCTGTCACGGCGAGAATGTGAGTCAGGTTTCCAACGCGATGCCAAGGTGCAACACATCAAACCAGACTGCCGTTTGGTGGAATGTGAAGGTAATTAACAGCAGCGAGAGTCAGATTCTGGGCTCTCCGTGTCTCTCCGACATGTTCAGGCGGCCAGAGACGTCAGCCTCCGAGAGCGTCCCGTCTGATGAGCAGCATTCCAGCTTTAATCAGACGATGTGATATTTAATGTGGCTGCTGAGTCGCGTCTAGCTTCTTCATGCAAACATTGATAATTATTGTGTGGGAAGGTCCTTGCTCGTATCAACAGCAATTTATATTCAGACCAAGACCGACTTCTTCAACCACGGACTGTCTGAAGGTTCCTCAGCATTCCACAGAGACCAGGATTTATATCAGCGAAGCCCTTGATAACACGTTAATGCATCCAACGTGCTGCTCCCCAGCGGACGTTCATCCATTTCACTGCTACAGCTGTGTCTCCCTCTGCAGATACATCGCATTTTGATGTTGCATCGCAGCTGTTCATTGTCTTGGATTCATGCCTCTTAATAGTTGAGAACACGTGTTAAGTAACGATACATTCTTTTACCTTTTCTTTTAACGACCTCTCTGTGATGTTTTACAGGCTTTTGACAGGAATCAACAATAAGGAATGCACGCTTGTACGGGGCAAGTTAAATGCCACGTCGGGCTAGTGAACTCCACCGCCATCTCGCTTCCTTCGCACCTCATATTGAGAGTTGCAAGCACTCGCGAGAAAATGGTGGCGGGTAAAGACGGCAAGAAAGTCGCCAACGCTGACCGTCCGTCCCTTCAGGCGTCCCTCCAAAGACACTTCCCCACATCATAATGAATGTAAAGCGTTTTATTCGGGCCAAATGAAATGATTGAACAGGTTTATAGAGCGCTGCAGGGATGTGTATTTTTGTAGGTCAACCAGGAAGTTAGCATCGCCACGGTTCCCTCCACTAAAACCAACGACATGTAGCGTCGGCACATTTTGAAGAGGCCGGTGGAAAGACAAACCAAGACGGTTTTGTTGAGTTTTACTTTGTTTCTGTCGAGTTTGAATGACGATATGCTCCGCTGCTAGAACAGCTGATCTACCTGCTGAAACTACTAGGAGCGCGGCACCGCTTGCACACGGACACGATGTCGGGGTGCGCTCCCGGCGGTGCAGGGGAGTCTACTTGGGGAGGGTGGTCGGGTGCCAATGGGCCTGGCCCGCCATTCGGAACCTTAAACCAACTCTCCTCTCTCCTTTGGAGGCAGCACGGGGGTTTGTGCAAACGGCACGCACACACACACCCCTGCGCTGACAGAAAACGTTAAGTAGCGTTACTACCAGGCAGCGCCTGCAACGGTTAATACAAGGGAAATATACACTCACCGGCCACTTTATTAGGTACACCTCGCTAGTACCGGTGGTCTTCGTCTGCTTCCAGGTTGGACGTGTTGTGCGTTCAGAGATGGTATTCTGCATCCCTTGGTTGTAACGAGTGGTTGTCTGAGTTCCTGTTGCCTTTCTATCATCTCCAACCACTCTGCCCATTCTCCTCTGACCTCTGACATCAACAAGGCATTTCCGTCCACATCCCGCTCACTGGATCTGTTCTCTTGTTGGGACCGTTCTCTGTAAACCCTAGAGATGGTTGTGGTGAAAATCCCAGTAGATCAGCAGTTTAATACTCAGACCAGCCCGTCTGGCTCTAACAACCATGCCACGTTCAAAGTCCCTTCAATCCCCTTTCTTCCCCATTCTGATGCTCGGTTTGAACTTCAGCAAGTCGTCTTCACCACGTCTAGATGACGTAATGCATTGAGTTGCTGCCATGTGATTGGCTGATTAGCTATTTGTGTTAACAAGCAATTGAACAGGTGTGCCTAATAAAGTGGCCAGTGAGTGTATAACGGCATCAAAATTCTCAAGTGGGGTATTTATAGATGTATTTTATGTCGTAGAACACAACGTGATAACTGCTAATAAATAAAACTATTTGCAAAGGGGGAAAGTAAAAAATTGACTTTGGGCAAGTAGAATTCTGACACACTTGGGCAAGTGAAAAAAATAATCTTATATGTCAGTTTGATCTGTTTTCAATGGACAGCCAAGATCTACGTGACTCAAACATGCACTTTACAGCTGCATAAATGCATTATGTATGAAGTATGACACTTAGAAAACCTGCAGTCTTCCACACCAGTTAATGAATTGGTAAATGAGCTGCGTAGCACACAGAGATTACAGCTAAGGTTAAGCCAGGTTCAACTTTGGTGGTGGTCTTCTGCGTCTCATGAAAATGAATGAAGTGGCTGCAGTCTGGTTTCAATGTCATGCTCTACGTCTGGCCATTGTTGAGGTCTGGGTGCATGTGTACTCTGTCAGCAGACCAGCTCATGGGTTTACTGCCATTTACATGTGACTGGGAAGGGGCAGAACAATGACGTGTGTGTGTGTGTGTGTGTGTGTGTGTGTGTGTGTGTGTGGCTGCTATATCCACCCCCCCCCTCACAAAGCATACATCTTTAACTCTCTCCACTGAACTCAATACACTCGTATTGGCAGAACTGCCAAAGCCTTCCAATGTTTTAATTTGATTTGCAGACTCCAATGAGCCTCTGCGAGTTCAACATTTCTTGGCTATAGTTTGGCTCTCTATCTAATCCCGGCCGGGGTCGGGGTGAGCAGTTTGGCACAGATCAAACGGATGGATTTGTCTTTGAACATCCAGCCCATGATGTCACGGTAATATGAAACCGTGACATCGTTAGCTTGTTCTTCTGCCTGCCGAGTTCTATCAGCGGGCCGGTATCTGAGCACAGAGAAGCAGAACCCCCTCACTGTCCGTCTGAAAGCGTTGAAACGTGATTGTAGTATTAGTGGCTGCTGTGTTTATGTTGTCCGTGTACATCATCAGGCTTTTATGTAACATACAAATCTGTCAGTGTGTCCCCAGATGAGTAACAACCAGGACAGTTTCTATAGCCTCGTAGTGCGTGTGCAGACGGGGGGGGGTGTGTTTGTTGAGTCAGAGTATTTAACGTTGAACCCAGCCCACCGTTTGAACAAGTCGCTGCTTGGAGTGTGTTATTCCATCTGCGAGCTGCTGACGGAGGGATTTCCAGAGGTGGCAGGAACAGGACGGATCATTTTTCTTCTCCGCCAGTGTCTGTTTTTGCACAGAGATTACTCCGGTGTCGTTTTGATCTGGGGTGTAAGAGCCCGGCCTAAGGCAATATTTAACTTGGAGGGAGCTTTCACACTTAGCACGCACACTTCACGGACAATGAGCTGCAGGCTTTGGGCTGATCTGTGCCCTCCACCACTATCCAGGCTTTTCTTAGTCTCAGGCGACGTTTTTATAACCTAGTCTGAATGTTATTCATAACTCCTACACACACACACACACACACACACACACACACACACACACACACACACACACACACAAATACTGTCCAGTCAGCGGTGTCTGAATATGTTCTACCAAGAGCTGGGACAAAACAACAAGCTTACTTAAGGCCTTTACACACCGGGGGGGGTCTAGGTCTTTTATTGTGAAAAGTAAGAACAGAAGGAGTGGATCCGGTTGAAAGGACTAATAAAGTTTGCCGTCCTGGTTCAGACTAGAAGCCTCTGTGTTGTTGTTTTATAAATAAAGTCGCAACTCAACCCGTTCCGCACAACATGATTGGTTGATGCCTTCATTTGCGGTGCGAAAGGTCAGAAAAACAAATCAGAAAAAAATTCTGTTGCTTTTTCGCCACACAATATTTGCTTTGTTAATTTGTTAATATTTAACCGTTTAACCGACATTAAGCATTTTAACCGATGAACGCTATCGGTTAACATCTCCTTATTCTTATTAACATATTAGCTGACTGAAAAGGTGTAATCCTTGTTGTTATCAGTGTTCTCACTTCAGTTTGAAAAGCATCAACAGAACACTAAACAGCTGCAGAAACTGATTCTTCCCTGCCATTTAGTATACTGCTGTTTCATTATGCTTCTATAATGTTAGCTCATCACTTCATTCCTTCTACCTGTAAAACCCTCAGGGAGACTTCTCTGCTGTGCTCAGCTGAGACACTGGAAGACTGCAGCAGACTGAAAGTTGGCTGTGAATCACACGATCTTTAGTTATTTGCAGCTCTGTTGACGGCCTCCTATTGAGATGCAACTCTGAACAAACCATGCCGTTCGTCACTAATGCTAACACAGTCAGTCACAGCACCACCTGAATGCATGCTCGGGGGTGAATATTTAAAGCTGTTGAGTAGAGTTTGTTGAGCAGATAGCTCTTAAAGTGTTCCGGATGTGGGAAAACAAACAGGTTGGCGCGCCAGAGAGGAAATGCCCTCCAGCAGCACAAACAAACACACACAGCTCAGTCATTCATCGCCAGCCACCCCTGACCATTATGTGTCCATTTTGGCCCTCCTCACCTCGCTGGTCAATCAGGTCTTTTGGCGTCCTGTGTGTCCAGCCAGAAGCAGTCTGGCCTCCGCGGTTAATGGAGCGCAGTATAATGGAGCCCCGGGGGGGCCCAGAGGCCACCGGGCCAGACTGCTGTTCTCACCTGCTAACTGACTCTCGCTGACTGACAGTCCGCATGCAGGTGTTAAAGTGTCCCGCAGCCTAATTAACCCTTTCCTGTTCCCAGGAGGACCTCCAGCGGTGTCTATTGTAGCTTTACAACAGAGCTGCGGGGGCAATGAGCGTAGTAATTGGCCTGAAGTAGGAGCGGGGGAACGTGGGTGGCTGTAAATTGCTCTGGTCTCGTATCGGCACCCAGACAAGGATGCGTACTGCAGTACAATGCAAAGAAAATGTGTGCGTTTGCTGCACGGAACTCCAAGAATGTGAGAAATGTTGGCCCGTAATCCCAATCTGAGAACATGTTGTACGTAGTTTAAGTGTGGGAGAGAGATAGAGTTGTTACCGATAACGGTATTGGAAATGCATCCGATGCTGCCCAGAATTTATTAACCCAGAAAAAAACAACTTGTTGGTTCGCCGCTCCAGTAGCCTTCGCTGTGCTGTCGCCCTGGATGTATCACGGCTGCCAAAACTACTGTTTTAGAGCAGCGAAGAAGAACTGATTGCAGGTAGTTTGTCCCGTGATGATGGGAACCAACAGCAGCGCGGTGCTGGTGGAGAGAGTGACGGTAGTCAGAGCGAGGAAAATGTCAGACATTTGGCAATATTTCACAGAGGAGAATCCAACAAAATTAGATCCAGCATGCTCAAAAACATATAATTTGACACCAAAATCACTCAAATCGACCAAGTAGATGGATTTCTATGAGAGAAACCAGCAGGTCGATTATCTTGCATCACTATTTGCATGGTTTTTCCACTTTCCGCTCTGCTATCACACACCTCTGCACCACAAGAATGCTTAATGACACATCAACATGTTCCAGTGATGCATGTTTATGCAATATATGAGTGTATTCCAGCTAACATCCTGACTGTTCATCTTTCCACAGAAGCGTAAACGCAGAGAGAAGGATGACAGCGACTCGGTCAGCCTCTGCAGCGTCGACTTTAAGGTAAAACAGGTCGCAATACACACACCGGGGCTTTCCACTCATTTAAAGAGAAAACAAAAGTGGCATTTCAGAGAAAACCTTGAGGGACATTTAGTTTCAGGATGACCCGTTTTGAAGGTGGGAAGTGAAGCCTATGTGCTCGTTAAGGAAGTGGACATTTCCTTGTTTTGCTGGGAGCCCGAAGACAGACATTTGGACTGGACGTCTGTAAAGCCCACTTTGAGAATCAGTGAATGAGGTCTACATGTTCTCTTTGTCATTTAGTCACAGTCCACTCATAGGTTCACTCATGAAGTGACTAAATAAGAAGTCATGAGTAAACAAAATGTGATTGAGGCTAAAAACAGAACCCAATAAAGGCATTACAGCAGCCAATTCAGGCCAGTAAAACCATTGCTTTGCGGAAGGGGGAGACCAGAAAAGAGAAGATGAGATGTTATCAAGCACGTCTGGCTTGTTTTAATGCTTTCAGTATCTAACATACGCTTAAGGATCTCTCTAGTTTACCCAAATGTTCATGCTGTCGATCAGTCAAACCTGCTGTCCAGCTCTGCTACTGTGTTCAACAGATGGTTGCTCTGCCGCAGAAACACCACTTCAAAATACAGCGGCCGTATATATGATATACACTTCAAAAGGAGGTTTATATTTGTTGTTTTTCTTTTACAAAGTTCTTCCACACACTTGCGATATCTTACGATCCACTCAGCATGGAACTCTGCAGCGTGTCTCCCTGCTCCCTCCGCCCGCAGCCGGAGAGAGCAGGGAGACACCGACACCCGGTCGGTAACGAGACGACAGCCGATCACAGTTTACCAGGTGTTTGTCAGACCCAAAACAACAAGTAACACGCAGCGTTTATGAGCCGTGATCAAATCACTGTTCCATAGTCTTGGTAAATGATCTCTTTGGCTTTATTGAAGCACAATGTGAGAGACTGGGAGATTAGAGGGGACTTTTGAAGGTGTCGAAAACCAAAACAATGGTGCAGAGAGTAACTGTATTTTTCAGACTGCGGTCCGTCCAGAACAGCGTTCATCATATATATGAATCAGCGCAGCGGTGCACCAAATTGGGCTCCGACTACAAACCAGTGTTTTTGTTATTTGTCTCTCTGCAGGCGACAGAACACAACATGCATCGTACTGTCAGCAAACAGGTTTCAGCATTTTGTGTGTCATAAAGCAAACACAACGTAAGGACGACCAAACAGACTGGTTTGACAGTGAAACCAAATGAAAACACCGTCTCACATGAGCTTTTAAGAAAGAGGATTTGGGCGTCTGTCTGCCGAGATCTCAGCAGAGCAGAGATTGGATCTATTCATGGCAGATCCAGGGTCAGGTTTTGTGAGATATGGTGTGATATCTCCGTAATGTTGCTCCTGCAGGGCCTCTCGGCAGTGACATCTAAATTCCATCGTAGCTTATGTTACTCTTGTTTGTTGCGTTGTTAAGACACAGCTGATGGTAACAGAGACACCATGTTGCACAGCTGATGGTCATATCTGACACCTCTGTTTATTCAGAGCATATCATCACTACGGTTATCACAGAGAGACATCGAGATAAAGCCCGTGTTTGTCTGGTGAACAGCATGCTGATGATGCTGCTACAGTAGATCTCTGTATCGCTTCGGCGTACCTGAAAGGCAGGACTGGCTAGATCGGACGATGCACCTCATTTGGTCTCTCAGTGAGTGGGTGTGACATGAGCATGAAGATGCATCAGTGAACTGAACACCCTTTAGCTTCAGGCGCTTTTCACTCTTCTACCAGCCATGCAGGTTATGTGAATTGAAAGTCTGGTGCAGAGGTCAGCAACCTGCGTCTCTTCAGCTCCTCTCCAGCGGCTCCCTGTGGAGTTTTGAACATGGAAATGAATAACTGTTCTTTTGTTTACATTTTCATTTTTATTTAGCATTGTTGTAGGTCTATGGTACGACGGTACGACGGAGAATTAGGGCCACATTGAGGGAAAAAATAAATCTGAGATTTAGAGAATAAAGTCGTAATATTATAAAGAAATAATTTTACGTGTTATTTTCTTTTTTCTGGTAAAGTTGTGACTTTATTCTCGTAATATTATGACTTTATTCTCATAATATTATGACTTTATTCTCGTAATATTGTGACTTTATTGTGTAAATCTCAGATGTTGTTTCCCTCAATGTGGCCCTAATACTCCGTAGTACATTGTCTCTTTGGCCCTCGCTGCATTAGACTTATAAACTATATACTGAGACTATAAACTGACTAAAATGTCTGTTTTGATAGTGCCGGTTGCCGAGCCCTGGGTTAGTGCATGCAGTGTAGTGTCTCAAAGCTTCATAATGTGTGGTTGCTTTCTCTCTCTCAAAGCGTTTACAATCAGCCCATTCTGTCCCCATGCAGGCTGTTTTTGTCCTGCGCCCACATGAGAGGGATTAGCAGAGACATATACAGCCTTGTCTCCCGTAACCAGTCGGATCAGTTGTTCTGATTTAACTAAACAAAGCTCCGACAGTGTTGTCGTGGAGAGTCCCGGGGGCCACTCCTTGATTCATATCGGAGCAGCGCTCAGCGTTCATGCTCTGACTTTTCTTTTCTTTCACGAACTGAGCCGCTTGCCGCTTGCAGTCTAATCCCTACACACACTCTGTTCCACGTGCACTTACAGTATAGTAGAGGCCCCTTGTTAACCATATGGCTGCCGGTGTACTGCTGCTCTTTGGCTCTGACTCCAAATGGGAGTTGTTAAAGGTGCAATGTGTAAGTTTAAAACGTTCCAAAAATGACAAATCAACAGAATGTGACGGGGTTACAGCGTTGTTATGTGAAAGACGTCTATGTTGTTGTATTAAATATATCAGAGATATGAGATGAGCATGCTAACCAGGTAGCCCCCGGCCCGTCCTCTCTTGTAATACCACTTGTAACCTCGAGAGGCGGTTAAGAGAAATGTTAATAATGAATTAAAAAGCTGAGAAAAACTGGTCACTTGAAGGAGAAACGCTGGTCCACCTTAAGAGAGTCTGAGCCGGCGTTACAGATACAGGAAGTTGGCTCCCGTCGAGCCATGAGTGGAGCGAGTTGTAGCCTCGTAGAATTTATTCACCGACAAATAAACTGTCTGCTACACCTACGTTCAGAGCTAGAACGCCACCGACAAACCCCACGCTCACCGCCGCCGCATCACACTCGCGACTGCAACGAACAGCTTCAGTATTGAAGTACAGTCTGCCGATCCCATTTTCTCAGAGCCCAAGATGACAAATGTGGTTTTGTCTGAGCAATAATCCAAAACCAGAAGACCTTAGGCTACATCTTCCTATGATATATGAGAGAGCAAAGCAGTAAATCATCACATGAAAGGCTGGAACCAGAACGTTCCGACTGAAACAATAAATGGACTAGTTGCTGACTTATTGTCTCAGCGCTAGCTTTGATTGGGGGCGTAATGGTACACAACATTCTGTGTGGTTCGGTACATATTTGATCCGGGGGGTTAACCCGACAAGCATGGTTTTATCTAACAGACAACAACTGTCCCGCTGCCTGAGCTCTCCAGGTGAAACGGCAGCACTTTGAAGCGTATGTGCTAAGTCAGACATAGATAGACCCAATTAGACAGTAGACTGTTTGGCGACTTGAATACGTTGGTTCAAGGGAGAGAGTACTGACCTGAACATCCTGTATCAAACAGTTTGAGACATTACATTCCCACCTGTGGTACATTTAATCGCATGATTGTCCATAGTTAATCAAATAAAATATGCAATTAATCACGCATATTTTATCTGTTCAAAATGAACCTTAAAGGGAGATTTGTCAGGTATTTAACACTCTTATCAACATGGGAGTGGACAAATATGCTGCTTTATGCAAATGTATGTTTTGACTGCAGTGAATATGTTGTTTTTGAAAGGCTAAACGCCAACAAATATGGATCGAGGCTGAATATTTCCTGAGATTGTGTTACTAAGTAGCAAAGAGATATATATATATTTTTAGTACTGTCAGTCTATTAAAATATTTAATCGCTATTAATCGCATGATTGTCCACAGTTAATCACCTTTAATCGCAAATTAATCACACATTTTATATCTGTTCACTGGTACCTTGAATAGAGATTAGTCAAGTATTTAATCCTCTTATCAACATGGGAGTGGACAAATATGCTGCTTTATGCAAATGCATGTATATATTTATTATTGTAAATCAATTAACAACACAAATCAATGACAGATATTGATCAGAAACCCTCACAGGTACTGCATTTAGCATAAAACAATATGCTCCAATCAGAACCCATTGTAATTAATTAACATTCACATATCTGGAGGTCAGAGGTCAAGGAAGGGACCACTTTGAAAATGGCAGTTTTTCCTCGCCGAAATTTACTGCAAGGTTTTGTTTTGTTTTGTTTTGTATTATTATTATTTAGCGTCAGTAGTCTGACCTGGTTGGTACCGATGGATTCATCAGGTTTTCTAGTTCCAGATGATACCAGTATCTTCACTCTAGCTTTAAAACTGAGCCGCTACAACCTAAAA
>CAKAOH010038346.1:34896-54305 GCA_916701665.1 Sebastiscus tertius
CAACCCCCCCCCCCCCCCCAGTGGTATTCAATATACAGGTTTCAGTTCAAACATCTGGCTGAGTGTGTCACAGAGCTGTCTCTATTGATATTCTAATTATCACCTCCCTCCAGTCCAGCTGATGAGTCCTGATAACTCTGTTTAAAGCAGAAACTGAGAAATGGGCCACATAATCACTTTGTAGTTTTGGTTTCCTTTGATGACTGTAACGCTCATTAATGTGGTAGAATAAAGAATAATAGAAGCTGAAATCACAAGTAAAGTAATCTATAAGTAACAAACAGTCATCAATTTCTGATATTCAAATAACTTTGAGAGTAACGCTGGGCAATATGACAAAATATATATATATATATATATATATATATATATAGTCAAAATGATATAAAAATGCTTATCGTATATATTTTTCTACACGGTTTCTATGTTTTAGGGGCTTCAACTAACAATTCTTTTCATTCTTGATTAACTGATCAGTTGTTTGGTTTATAAAACGGTAATAAATGTGGATCAGTGTTTCCCAAAGCCCGACATGACGTCCTCAGATGTCTTTGTTTTGTACACAACTCAAATATATATTCACTTTACCGTCACAGAAAAGTAAAGAAACCAGAAAATATTCACATTTAAGAATCAGAATTCTTCTTAAAAAAACACTCAAACCAATTAATCGTTTACAATTAATTGATTAATTGTTGCAGCTCTGCTATATATATTTATTTTTCTCTCTATAATTTCACTTCAAACTTTACACTCAAGTTCTTAAAATGAGAAATGCACAGAGATATAGCAACATCATTGACATGGGCACGCACGTGCGTCCGTCTTCACATGTCAGCTCGCCTGCAGGCATGTGTATTAATATTATATTAATGATATTAATGTATATGTGCATGCGTGCTCTCCCATGGAGCTATAGTTTTCCTTCTGTTAAGAGCACATCTCTTCTCAAAAACATCCTCCATAGTCCTGATTTTATAGGTTCCCCCTTTTCCATATCTTTTACTTCTTGAATTAAACTTTTCCATTTTATAAAATCTGTGAGTTTAGTTTTAGTAACGTTCATCTTTCCAGTTCATCTTTTAGTCTGTAAAATGTCAGAAAACAGCAAAGCAAAGTCTTCAAATTGCTCATTTGGTTGGACCTACAGTCCAAAACACCAAATATAAGCAGTAAATATTCACATTTAATAAGCTGGAACCAAAAATGTTTTTGCGTAATAAATGAACTGGTCACATTTTGTATAATCGCTGAATGCTTTCAGCTCTAGTAGTCACCATAAATAATGATTTCCAGCGTAGTTGACTGTATCTTATCTTTCGTAACTGAATGTCAGGGAGTCATTCGTGTTTCTGTTGTGTGTTTATGTAAAAAAACAAATAATGTTCTTACAGTTTCATCTTTTTAATTCATTTCTCAGGCTTTTACTGGAAAGATTTATTCTTTCTTTCCAACGTCCATTTAACATTGAACCCTCATGAGACTTTGTTTAACGTCAGCTCTGTTCAGCAGTAAAGCGTCACGCATGAGCTTCAGATTTCTCACTAGTGTTTTCACTGAGCGGATGAGCAACAGAGAGCCTGCAGGGGCAGCTTCTCTCCACTTCCAAGTAAAACCCCGACCCGCCTGTCTGCAGCCATATGAGGGCTGAGCTCCTCCCTCCGGTCTGGGCTCCTGGTATAAAGCCCTCCCTCCCTCAGCAGAACTCAGACTCAAAGTTTAGGAAGTGTGTGAGAGAGAGAGGAGCTTACAGAGAGGAACACCAAGAAGAAGAAGAAGAAGAAGAGGGGGAAGGTGTATTTATTTTGTTCGTCCTCACCCAGCCGTTGGTTTTGGTCTTATTTTTCTCTCTGATGTGGATTACTTCAAGCTGACCTGCCAGGAAGGATTAAAAAGAAACCAGGATATTTGTGTTTTCTATTGAAAGCTATGGTGGCTTACGATGAACTGGGTAGCTTGGTGCCTATCAAACGGACTCTGCAAGTGATAGACTACCAGAACCAAGCCAACAAAGAGTCAGAGGTGAGATGCAACGACACACCGTGGTGGTGGTGCTGGTGGTCTTTCTGCTTTGTTTCACCTGTGTGAATGTTTGCCAGGAACTCCTTTAGATGAGGTCATATCTTTGTGCCAGATAGTGAGTGAATCAGAGCCTAACCCTGTTTTTATCTCACTGTGTGTGTCCATGTGGGTGTGCTTTTAATTGCCTTGTGAAATGAGACTTTGGACTTTGAAGAAGTTTGAGCTGGAAAAGTTAATGATTGGATTACACTGGACTGACCCCCCCCCCACCCGCCCCCCCACTCCCTGTTAGTCTGTTAGAATAAACACGCATGGCAGCTCAGCCTCGGTGGGATACGGAGAGAGAGAGAGATCACATCTGTTGACCTCTGACATTTGAACCAGGTTACCTCTGATTCAGCTGCAGACACATTCAAAGGCACCCAGGTGTGCTCTCTGTTCAGTCCAGCTCCTTCCTTCCTTCCCCTTTTCGATGGTTCTCTTTCGGAAGGAGATTTCAGGAACATGTGGTTTCATTGACAGTAAGCCGCTCGATAAAGGAGAAGTCTCCTGAGGACAATTCATGAAGCGAGTCCTGCACACGAGACGCCCCTTTCAGCTTGACCTCGACTCTTTCAGTCGCAGTCTGACTGCTCTTAAGACTCGTCCGTCACGAGGTTACATTAAAGGGGAAAGCACAGGAAGCGGTCTCGGGGATCCGTGAAAAGAAACTCCTGATGTGTTTAAAGTTGCACCGCACATGCACATGCACATGCACATGCACAAAATGTGTGGAGGAGGGTTGTTGGCGTTTTGCACTGATAGAAATAGCTTTCCAAAGCAGCAGCAGCAGCACAAACCCCGGATCTGTGTGGTTTCCTGAAGTGAGCCAGACTCGCCGTGACTCCAGGGGGTCAAACTGCCAGGAATAGCAACTTTCACCTCGTCCGCCTGCACAGTTTCACTCTACAGCTGATAAACAAAGAGAGGGACTAGTGGCCTTTTGTTGTTCTGGGGGCTGGATCCCAAAGGACCGGAAGGGCAGCATGGCCAACACGCGTTCATCCAATATTGACTTTGGAAATAGTTTTCCTTGTCTACTGATATTAAAAGGTCACAGATTAGATTCAGGCAAGTCGAAGTCAAAGACGTTCTTGTCGAAGTCAAAGACGTTCTTGTCGAAGTCAAAGACGTTCTTGTCTTTGCATGTAGACCACCGTCCACATGTGGCACCTCTTTGCCACTAGAGGGCTCTGCTAAGTTCTCAAGACTGGTTGTCTGGCTGCTCCGGTCCAATGCGGAGACCCAGAGCAGCCAGAGCGTGGAGTCGACCGCAGCCGCAGCAGACCGAGTGGATCTGTTCCACAGCTGTGTCCGCAGAGCCCCGGAGGAGCCTCAATGGCTGCTCTGTTTCCCAGATTTTCGCTGAGCCAAGGCGAAAAAAAATCCCCCATTTGGCCTGAGTCAGGAGAAAAAGACATTTAGCGGTGCGCTGCTCCATTTCAGAGAGTCATTAGTGTGAACTTCTTGAGGATGCGGGGAAGTGCAAACTTTGGAGATGCTAATTACGCCGTCTCTGAAATCATTAGATCTGCAGCTCTTTGATTCCTGCAGCCTGTTGTTGTTGGCACGAGGCCGAGCAGCTCTCTGCTTTCTCCCAGCCTCAGGGTGAGGGGGGTTACCTGGCCCAGGTGTAGTGCTGCTCTCACGCGAGGCCTGTCTCGACTCGCCGCCGTGCACCCCCCTGCAACGCCACACTGTGTAAACAGATTCACTGACTCCCAGCGGCGGTGGTGGTCTGCTTCTACTGAACTAGTCCTGACGCTCCGTCCCCGCTGCTTCGTCTCCCTGGGAAAGAGCCGGAGCAATCAGGAAGCGTTTATCTCCCACTGAGTGATGGGACACATCCACTCTCAAGTGGTAGCTGTAGCTGTTGTCGGGCCAGATAGCGAGGGGGGGGGTGGGTTGTCGGAACAGCTGAGAGAAGGGTCTCGTGCATTCCTGGCATTCCTCCAGACTCCCCTTCCTCCGTCCAGACCAGCAGTCAGAGAGGGCCTTTGTGCTCGCTGGGGCTGGCCTGGCTCAGGACTTCTTCACATGATGGAGCCAACAGCTGCCGGGGCTGCTTCCTCCTCCTCCTCCTCCTCAGTATCTCTGTCCGTCCGCCAGTCTGTCTGTCTCGGCTGCAGCTACTCCCGTTTCAGTCAATAGTGAGGATTTATGCCTGGATGTGTTTCATCACAAGGCTAATCGCTGACTGCTGAGGTCTGTGGAAATCTCTCAGTGTGGCGTTACCGATCGATTCGTTCCGACTTTTCTTGGACGAAAAAAATTGCCCGACTAATCTCTCCTTCCGTTTTTCTCTTCTTCTTCTTCAGGAACCCAGCACAAAGCGTGTCCGTCCTCTCGGCAGGGTGACGTCGCTAGCCAACCTCATCTCTCCGGTGAAGAATGGGGCCGTCCGGCGCTTCGGCCAAACCATCCAGGTAAGCTCCCGTGAACATCCCGCAGAAAAAGGGAGCTCCTCTGTGTGGGCGAGGGTCGCCTCTCCTCTGCTGCTCTGCATGTCGCTCTTCCAATCGCAACTCGTCTCACATCTTGGTGCTTCCTCTTTCCCACGGTGCAGGCCTCCTTCCGGGGCGATGGCAAGTCGCCGGGCGTGCCCCAGAAGCCTTGCAGCAAGGCGGCGGCCCCCACACCGCCCAAAAGGAGGAACAGCACGCTGTGGTCGGAGACGCTAGATGTCCACCAGAAGGGGACTTTCTCCACCAAGGAGATCAAGCGGCAGGAGGTGAGAATCCGCACTAAGACATGAAGACGTTGGTTAGTAGTTGTCCAGACGGTGGTGAATTCTACCCATCTACCAGACTAGTCTCACATATCCCCGTAGTATTTGTGTCAAATGGTCTAAACGGGGCTAAAAAGCCATCCCGGGTTCATTTCCCCAGTCTGTGTAAGCTCACATATACCTGTCAAAGCCAACCAGCTAGCGCTGTCCTGCCCTACATCCCTGTTGTTCTGCATATGTCAGACATCTTAGCCAACTGTCAGAAGCCATAAACTTAGTAGAGCTCAGAGAGCCAGAAGGAGAAGCAGAGTTTGGACCCAGTGCAGTTTTACATTCAGTCTAATTGCTTTCAGTTACAGTAATGTAATGACATCCCTTTGTGCCCTTTTCCTCTCCTTCCTCAGGCCATATTTGAGCTGTCTCGCGGAGAACAGGACCTGATTGAGGACCTCCAGCTCGCACGCAAGGTTTGTCCTTTTTTAAATCTCCGAGGCCGAGGGAGTACATATTAAGCAAACAGATTAAATCAACGTCTGGCAGGCCGTCCACACGGCCGAGCCAGAGACTATAAAAAGACGGGAGTTATTGCTCTGTCTCTCTCTACTGCTCTTCACGAGCTATTCTTAGATGTTGTTGTTTGACGTTCTGGCTCTCCTCCCCGTGCTGCAGGCGTACCACGACCCGATGCTGAAGCTCTCCATCATGTCCGAGGAGGAGCTCACTCACATCTTCGGCAACCTGGACGCCTACATCCCTCTGCACGAGGACCTCCTGGTGCAGCTGTCCAAAGCCACGGGGCCAGACGGGACCGTGGGCCAGATCGGACAGATGTTCGTGAACTGGGTAAGCGTCGCGTCGCCGAGTGCTTCTCGACCTCAGTAGATTTAGGATGAGAAAGGCAGCATCGCTTAACGTGTGTCGTCTCCCCCTCCAGCTGCCTAGGCTCAACGCCTACAAGGACTACTGCAGCAACCAGCTGGCGGCCAAGGCGCTGCTGGACCAGAAGAAGCAGGACCGGCGGGTGCAGGACTTTCTGCAGCGCTGCATCGAGTCGCCCTTCAGCAGGAAGCTGGACCTGTGGAGCTTCCTGGACATCCCGCGCTCCCGCCTGGTCAAGTACCCGCTGCTGCTTAAAGAGATTCTGAGACACACTCCGCCGGAGCACGCAGACGCCGCCGGCCTGGAGGAAGCGGTAAGCCCAGGACGCCGATTTGTTTAACGCAGGACGTGGACATTTAGCTCTACATCAGTTATCTTAAAACGTTGCTGAAGTTAATGTTTTGATTGTGTGTGTATTTCCAGATCACCATCATGCAGGGTGTGCTGTCTGACATCAACATGAAGAAGGGAGAGTCCGAGTGCCAGTACTACATCGACAAGCTGGAGTATCTGGACGACCGGCAGAGAGACCCTCTGATCGAGCAGTGTAAGAGCCTGCTGTGTCACGGCGAGCTGCGCAACAAGAGCGGCACGGTGAGCAACGAGCGTCACATCCCGTAGAAGGCAGTCAGGCTACAAACTGACCCCCAGTCAGCTTCATCATTTAACCAGACCAGTGTGTCAGATATGTGGTTTTAATTATCTTTGTTTCCCTCCAGAAGCTGCACGTGTTCCTGTTCACCGAGCTGCTGGTCCTGACCCGGCCCGTCACCAGGAACGAGCGCCAGTGTTTCCAGGTTTACCGGCAGCCGATCCCGGTGCAGGATCTGGTGTTGGAGGACCTGCAGGACGGAGACGTCAGAATGGGCGGCTCCTTCCGAGGCGCTTTCAGCAACGCAGACAAAGGTGAGGCTCGTGTCCAGCGGTTAACGTCGGAGTATAGATCGTCTTCTGTCAACAGTTTGCTAATTCTATTTTTTTTCTACTTTCTCCGCAGCCAAGAATATTTTCCGCGTGCGCTCCCAAGACCCGAGCCAGGCGCAGTCCCACACGCTGCAGGTCAACGACGTCTTCCACAAGCAGCAGTGGCTCAACTGCCTTCGCAGCGCCATCTCCGTCCACCGGCCCCTCGGCGAGCCCTCCGCGGCGCCCTCCCCGCCCGGGAGCGACGTCCGCTCCAAGCGGCGCCCTTCCTCCGTCTCCGCCATCGTCCACATGGAGGAAGCGGACGAGAACTGCCCGCAGCCGGCCTCCTCCCAGTCCGCCCCCGCCTCGCCGTGCTGCAGCAGCAGCAGCAGCAGCAGCGCGACCTCCAGCCCCACCACGACGTCCCCTTCATCGCGCTCCTCCTCCTCGTCTTTATCGACGACGTCTTCGTCGTCGCCGCTCTCCTCGCACAAAACCAAAAAGGACAAGAAGTCTCTGTGTTCTTTAGGGAAGAGGAAAGAGACGATGGTGTGAGCGGAGGTGGAAGGAGGAAATGGACTCCTGGTGGACATCTTGTTATTTTTGTACATAGATGTTAAAAACGTGGCGACACGTGGGACTTGTATTTATGTGTGTCTGCGTGCGTGCGTATTATTACAACAGTGTTCTGTGTTACTGTCCTCTTCGGCAGCTATTTACCCGACCCCTCCATCCTCGTGCATCCCACAGTATTCTGGAGACGTGCACGGCTTCCGCCAGCTCGAAAAAGGGAAGCAGAATAATGAGAAGCAACCGCACACCTCACGCGTGAATCCGTGTGTGTCGTGATGTTGATTTCTTGAAGGTAGAGGTGGTGCATTCGATCCTGTTTACTCTTAATTTGATATTTAAGCGTTATTTTTTAGACCTTTTTTTGGGGGGCTAATGAAAGTTTTACATTTTTATATTCTAAAATGTATTGTAGTATTTTTGTAGGTATCATAAAGCAGCACTGTTTTTAGCTTTTAGGTTAAAGTCATTTGAAATTTTGAGCATGTTTAAAAGGCGAGAAACCCCCCCAAAAGGTTATACTACACAAAGCTACAAATTTCTCTGTAAAAGTCTGATTTCTTTCGATGAATCAGAAGACGCGTCTTATTTTTATACATTCCTTTAATGACAGATGTTAGGACCTGGACACTATTTTATTTTTTCTGCATTTTCCTGCAGTCAGAGGCATTAATTTAAATCCAGTGACAGATGAGACTTCAGTCTCTCTCTCTGTGTTTGAACACTATGAAGTGTAAGTGGCAGCGAATCATCTGATGTCAGAGGAGAGATGAGGAGTTTTGTTGTGAAACTAAATTTTGAACTGAGCCATGTTGGTTTTTGAAAAAGCTGACGGATCACTTTTCAGTGCAGCATCTTGCATGGAGCTTTAGTTTGTGGACACTGCGTGCACCGGTAGAGGCAGCAGAATGTATTTAACCCCTCCTACTTGAGGGACGGGGACAGTTAAACATGTTAAAGACTGGTCAATGGAAATAACAGAAAGTTGTTGAAGGAGAAAAGAGAGAAGAGAGAAAAGATGGATGAAGTGTGTTTTATGGAAGTGAAATAGATCCTCAATGCAAGACGTTAAACTCCATTAACTTCCTGTAGAGGTTGATGTGATTATCTTGCTCAGAGATGGATGATAGGTGGTAAAAATCAAGTGAGTAACTGATGGAAAAGAGTATGTAGGGGAAGGAAGACAAGAAAAGAAGGTTTGTGTAAGTGTGCAGAAGATGAGAAGAAGAAGAAGAAGAAGACGAGAAGGGCAACTTGTTTGCTACGAACTGTATGTAATTAAAGAATAAAGATCTGTGTAAGATTTGCAACTGAACTTTTGGTTTCATGTCTTTCTGTTTTTGTTTCCTGATGTCTGTAAACTGAATGTGAAGCTAGAGCCATCACACATTTATTATTTACAGCTTTCATCTTGTTTGTTCAATCAGCACAGAAACAGAATATAAAGACGAAGTTCTTGTTTCTACTTTTTGCACTTCAGTTTTTGTACGGATTAATCAAAGAAGATAACGTGTAAGTCAGTGAGTTTCAGATGTGTTTCCCCTGTTTACAGTCTTTATGCTGAACTAAGCTTATCAGCTGCCAGTTTTCATGCTAAACTAAGACCAGCATGCTGAACTAATCTAACTGACCATCTGTAGCTCCGTAGTGAAGGGAACATGCATGAGAGGGCGTGGTGTATGAAAAGTTAGTTGAAAAATAGATCTTCTTATCCAGAAAGCAAAATAAGCGTATTTCCCAAAATGTGAAGCTATATTCTTTTAATAGACTTTAAAAAGAAACAACAGCTTGAACGTCCTCACAGAACTCGTATGACTCACAGGACTGAATAGAAGAGTAGAAGGAGATAGCCATTTGATTTATAACCGTGCTTATCTCTTAACTAAACAATCAGCTCCGTGTTGCCAACAGAAACATTTCCAGCGGTGGAACAAGTCAGGCTCGACGTCGCTGCCTGGTTCCTGTTTGACCAAACCTATTTGTTGATAGAGAGACTTTATTGACAGGAAACCCTCTCACTCTGTCAGGTCTGTGATTTCCATTTAGAAGCTGACAAATTATCCACAAGAGCCTCTGAAACGTGTTAATAATCAGATTGTGTAGTCGGGTGATGATGCATGAGGAGTAAAGAGATCTTCATTTCAGCTCCTCTCTGAGCTTCTTTTAACTGAGAAACGTTAATGTTTGTTGGATCGAGGCAGATTTCTTCCCCTTTAATGCGTCTGCTTGGCAGTAGGACCCGGTAATGTTCTCATGTCTGCCTCTCACAAACATTCTCCAAACATTCGCTCATCGCGCTCCGCACAGTCGCCCATTTACTTTAATGGAAGTTGTTGAACGTGCAGCAGCGTTTACAGTCAGTGAAACGAGCGCTGCTATAAGTAGAACAGCTCGAACAGCGAGCGGAGACAATAAAACACTCTGCCGTCCTGTTCTCTGAATCATTTAACGGTATTCATGGGTATGATATGACCTTTGACCTTAAATACCAGAGCTGTTTTAGGGAAAGTTCAGGTTAAGTCTTTGATTTGAAGGTAATTCCAAGTCTCTCAAGTCTCTGAATGCCGATTAAAGGATTCTAGTTTATATTAGCCTACAACTTAAAGGATTTAAAGAACGAAATCCAGTTTGTTTTCTAAACTAAGCTATCCGTCTGCCAGTTTTCATGCTAAACTAAGACCAAGTAGCATGTAGCATGATCTGACACAGTGCTTGAAGTGGCTAAGTGGAAGCGCCAGTGCTCCTCTTATTCACGTATCGGCCACTATCAGCAATCTCTGTCGACTTACTCCTATTCCTATTCCTATTTATTCATTAATTATACTGTATCAGTCATAATCAGCTGTGGTTTTATTGCTATATCATTATACTTGGTCCATGCATCTTCTATAGTGGGCCTATAATACTCTAATAGTATTCCAACTGGAACATTAAAGGGTTACGGTGGTGTGTTTAGACCCTTTCTGTGTTATTTGTAGCCTACAGTCGGGTATCATTCAGGTCCCAGTCAGGATGCTCCCGTTAAAGAAGTCAAAACATCATACGATCCTCTGGTTTCAAATGTGCTGTCACTCAAGAACTACTTTGGAAATTTGACTCATTGTTCATTTGACTGTGGTTTAAAGGTGCAGCAGAGGAGGAGACCATAGGAACCATTCTGCTTGGATTAAACCTTCTGGTTTGTCTTTCAGCAAAGACAGAGAGTTGCTGTTCATTTGAGTGTTGGAGGCGATTTTAAGACGCCACTCTATAAACTTTAAGCTTCTGTTACATAACCAAGTGGCCTTGTTTGGAGATCTTGTACTTTATGTAACCAGCACCAGAACTTTCTCTGTAACCAGCACCAGAACTTTCTCTGTAACCAGCACCAGAACCCAGTTAGCTGAGTCAGTCCAGGCTCAGACGCAGCAGGACTCTCTCTCTCTCTCTCAGTGTTCCAGACTCGTCCCTCTCAGAAAGAAAGAAAGAGCCGTGGGCCGGGTTATTGACGGACGCAGACAGCTGAGCCTCCCGTCAGTGATCCGTCACCGCCACATCCTTTCACACTTCATCTCCCTCACACCAAAAAAACCCACAAACACACTCTGACAGCCACAATGTGCCTTCAGCTTCAGTATCTGAGCGGAAGAGAGATAAACTGGAGGAAGCAGAAACTTCCCTGACTGGTCTGACTCCCAGTTACTGTTTTACCGTAATGTGGAAGTGACCTACTTCAGGATGTTTTGCTGAGGTGACAGATTTCACCTCCAGCAGTCAGGGAGCTGAACGGCTCATTTTCAGGAATAAAAACCTACATTTTAGTTTTAGTTTTAGTTTTACACTTTGTGGTCGCCATTCAGAATAAGAGGAACTGTGTTCATCCGTTTGGATGTTCCAGATGACACATCGACCTCAACATGAAGTCAGTAGTTTAGTTGTGGGATGAGTTGCTTGACTCATCTAAATTATGACCAATATACATCCTTTGATGTCTGTAAGTCCCGTGTAGCTTCAATGAAGGAATTTGTTGTTTTTACTTCACAATATTTGAGCTTGGTCTTTTGTAATGAAATTTATTTTTATTATAACGTACCACAGTTCTCTGGATTTTCCAGCATTCAGGACGTGTTCACTGATAATTAAAGCTGCAATAATCAACATTTATTTACCTACAATGAAGAAGAAACCTTTATTTGTCACATACCGCCAACCTTGTGGTCAGGGTGCCATATTTTAAAACCCCCAAACCGGGACCCTTAAGTGTACCGCATGTCCACGCATGCACTGGCACACCCTAATATGCACGCACTGGCTGCACGCGCTAATATGCACGCACTGGCACGCACTAATATGCACGCGCTAATATGCACGCACTGGCACGCACTAATATGCACGCACTAGCACGCGCTAATATGCACACACTGGCACGCACCAATATGCACGCACTGGCCAACCCCAATATGCACGCACTGGCCAACCCCAATATGCACGCACTGGCAAAGCCTAATATGCAAGCACTGGCACGCACCAATATGCACGCACTGGCCAACCCCAATATGCACGCACTGGCAAACCCTAATATGCACGCACTGGCACGCACTAATATGCGTGGCGTTTTCATCAGGATGGCTAACTTGGCGCACCTGTGGCGCATTTGAGCACGGAGTGTGATCAGAAAGAAGGCGTTATTATAGAGGGGGGGGGGCATTAGAGGCTGTGACATCACAGGACTGTCCCCCTCATGACGCGCTGACAGTTTAGGAGTCCCGTAGAGAGTTTTCCTCAGAGGAAACGTGTTGTTGTCTGGGACTATGAACATTATTTTTCAACTTGTTTTGTCTCAGGCTGTTATAATAAATGTGGAGCTCAGACGACATTTTGTCCAGGATGGAGACACCGTCCGGGTGAAAGACTGACGGGAACAGGCGGTCTTGAGGGAGTTATATAAGTGGAGCTAAATGCCTGTTGATGCGCAGAATGAACCGTGTCGAATAATTAATCAAAACGACATGTTTGATGTGCACATAGGCACAAAACTACACTAAGTAACCAGCGGATATCTGTTGCGTCCGTGCGTAATTGTGGCGTGAAATGAAATGCTAATGTCAGGTGTAAACAGGTAACTGTTTGCTAGCATGTAAAGCCATATCAACTCAAGCTTGTTGACAAATGGTTGATCCAAGATGGCTTCCTGAGCCATCTTGGATCAACCAGATGGTGATTCAAGATGGCTGCCACCTGCATGTGTTGCCCCAACAAGCCTCCCGAGTGAAGACGGATAAACGGCTGGATCCTCTGCAAATACTCCGAACTCATTACTCGGCTTTGACAGACAGCCGATCAGATCAACCATCGACCCGTCTGAACCTGCGGATGAGTTCACACTGATGGGATTGAATCTGGATTCTCCTCTCTCTCTCTCTTTCTCTCTCTTCTCTCTCTCTTTCTCTCTTTCTCTCTCTCCTCTCTCTCTCTCTCTCTCTCTCTCCTGGCCTACCTGCTGCAGCACACCAGCTTGTAAGTTTTTACTGCTTCATTTATTTTCTTTTATCTTTTGTTTTCTTTTTATCCACCATGAGCTGCCTGATCAACGATCAAAGACTTGATTGAGCAAGTTGTTCAATTACTTCTGGACTCCGCTAACCAGAGGAGGGACGATACCATGACCAAGATGTACAGGACATTAAGATAAGATAAGATAAGATATTCCTTTATTAGTCCCACAGTGGGTAAATGTGCCGTGTGCAGCAGCAAAGGGGATAGAGCAGAATACAAAAGCCCGTATTCAGAAATTGTCCATTTGTGATGTCACAAACATACATTTATATTTAGATCATTACACGGTTTTAAACGTAAACATTCTAAATGTGCATGTGTGTATGTGAATAACATCAGCTGACAGGAAGTAAACATGGGCCCCAAGCTTTTGCCTAGCAACGCAATTCCTTTGAAATGCACTAAAACGGAGCATTTCAGACAGAGGGTGGATACAGGTATATTCAGGCAGACAGGATGAGGAAAATAAAGTGTTTTTGAACTTTACAGCATGTAAACATGTTCTAGAAGAAACACAAAATACAAACATGAACCTGAAAATGAGCACGATATGGGACCTTTAAAGGCACCGAGATCTTCATCAATGAAGATTTCACAGACAACGAAAATGGAGCTGCAGCCTAAACTCAAGGAAGCACGTGACAAAGGTCAGACCTACGTTACGATCGACTCAACAATAGTATGTGTATAAGTATAAGTATATGGAAAAGTGGTTAGTTGTTCTCTCAGTGAGAAAACAAATAAGCATAATGTCTCAAGACGTTGACTACTTCATCCAGTACCGAGGATTAGGAAGGAACGTGAGTTTGCTGTATTGTCGTGGACATCTTGCTGTTTGTAGAGGTATATAGGGGCTGATTCAGCTCGGACAGAGGCCGGTCTAAACTGCCAGAACATTTGCGGCCTTGCCAGCGAAGGAAATTCCTGATAAAAAGGGTCGACACGCAAGGACGCTTTGGACAAAAATGGTCCGTAAACTGCATATTTCACGGAGCACGACGACACACTGCGACTCGTTGAAGGGCCTCTGTGGACGCTGGTGGACCACGTGGGCGATGAATTCATGTCCTCATGGCTGATGCATGTTAAAAAGGCCACACAGCCCCACGCAGTTCATATAACAGAGGGATTGTCTACGAGATTAACATGCAGACACAAGAAGCTGTGTGTAACATCTCTCCTGTCAGCGGTGGGTTACATCAGTTTACCCACAGACAGAAACACATCGAGCTCAGGACAATGTCTGACCAGCAAAGAAACGCTCGAGGGCGACGTCAGAAGACTGGAGGTCAAACGGGTTCATCAAAACCTGGACTCCCCGTTTATGTGAAAATACGCTCTGTTGGTCTCGTCCTGACACACAAGGAACTCGTTCAGTCATCAGTCTCACGCTGACGAAGGGAGCTGTCAGCTCCATGTGCTTCTCTCTCAGACACGTCGTCTCACGGGTTTCCTTTCGCCTCAGGAGATGACATGTGAGGCTGTGAGAGAGAAGAACCTGAACAACAATTACTCAAATGTTCATCTATTTGTAAAATGATGATGGAAATGATTCCCCTCAGCGATGTTTTACACAGGCTGTGTTCTGTCTGTCACTACAGGAGCTTGTTTCAGACATTTCACTTCAGCAAAAGTGTGCGTGTGATGTTCAGTGAAACGGTATTTCATCCTCCGAGATATTGCTTTCTGTGTTCGAGGGAGATTCGGGCTTTGTTTCATTTCCTCCTGGAGAGGCCCTCAGAGGCTTTGGACATATGAGACACTGACCGCTACCTCTGAGCTAACGCTGAGCTCTGCTTGGATGTCAGTAATGCCAAACTTTCCCCGTGTTTTTCATGTTGTGTGAGTAATCACTCTTTATATGCTGACATTGGCTGAGTTGGAAAGCAAGCGGTGCTTTGAGGGCACAAGACCTGCCAAGAGCGGTATCATAACTTACGAACCAGATGCTTATCCAGCACCTTAACATGCGTTTTTTCATATTCATATTGCTCTGAGTGAGAGCGCATTGCAGGTTATATTTTGGGAGGAATGCCTCCACTTTGATGTCTCAACAGGAATCTGCTCCACATATCAGGCGTCCACCAGCAGATTAGTCTAAAATAGAGGCCTGGCATCCTGCGCTGCTTGCCTCACCGGACTGACTCACCCCGTCAGGTATGAAGCGATTTGTTTTAGAATCTGTCACTGGGATTGTTTACTGTTCTCCCCCCGTCCAAGCCTCCAAAAATTAGATTATAGCTGAGAAAAACCAAGCCTTCGGGTTCCAAAGGAAACCCAAGTATCTCAGATTATCTCCCCGATCGTAGCTGAGATCTTGTTACTCCGTGTTAGCCTCGTTCGTTCTCACTGCACCACAACCCATAAATGGTCCTGCAATTTTTCCATGTCTGCATCAGGAGCCACAGTTCATTTTCCATGCGAGACGCTCCGGCAACTTCCTGGCTCACAGGACCTGCGTCGGTATGATTTCCATAAATATCCTGTCACGGCTCCAGTGTGGAATTAGAGCAGCAACATTCCCAGGTAATAGTTCTGGTTATGAAACTCTTCGGTGGGCGTTTCTGCAACCATACGGGCATTTTTAAGTCTTGGATTTATGTTCAAAATGGCAATCTGTGGTCTCAATGTTGAGATAAATGAGCTAATTCAATTATAATATCACATTATGTGTCATATACATGTTACTCTACTGCTGCCGCTGTTTTAAATGGTTGGTTATGAGTCACCGAAGTCACACAATGACACAAACGAGCTAACCGACCGAGGCAGCGGTAGACCAGCGACTCCCGTCTTCCGAGAGGTCAGAATGACTGTTGTTGTAAAAGGAGTCTGGTGGCTTCAGAAAGGGCTGTCTGACGGTAGGATAAAGTGGGAATGTGAATATAGCGTACACTTCAACTGATATTGATTTTTCTTTAGGTGAGTCTTTCTTTTAGGCTCCCGTCCACAGCGTTTAGCTCCCATGCTGGTACTAAATCAGAACTATCCTTTAAGGCTCAGATACTCCGTAGTACATGGTCTCTTTGTCTCTCACTGCATTAGACTTAGGGTACGTGTTTTTTATCGCGAGGGGACGCGACGTTTCCCAGCATTGGACGCTTGGTGTGCTGTCCCTAGAAACAAGACACTCGGCTCCTGATTGGACGAACACTTTCCCGCCGTCGGCTGCTGCTCCCAGCTTTCAAACCGGAACCAGTCTGGAGGCTCGTTTGGAAACTTTCTTCTCTTATCCCACATCAATAGTTCACTGAGATGTGTTTCTGAAGACATCTGAGGAGAGAGATAATCCATGTTGATGAATCTGTCTTTAGTTTAGATCAACAATGTTTATTTTAAAAGATCCTCTGGAGTTTGGAGAGGTGGAGAGTCGCGGCGGACGCCCGTGATTTACATAAAGTAGACGAGCACTGAACTTTATGCAAATGAGGAGCGGGCGTCGTGACGCCTAGTCTCTCGAATCGCGACGCCACGCTACCAGAATGCATTGCATGGCTGCTTACATAGACAATGAATGGGGGGCGTGGAAAGAACGGAGGCCGTGGACACGTACCATTTATATACTGTATACTTAGACTATAAACTGTCTTACCTTCATCACAGTGATCACATGTTTAGCGGCTCCAGACAGATTTGTTTTGTCTAAAACGTCTCTTTTGATAGTAAAGGTTGCCGACCCCTGAGCTAGCACGTACGTTCTGCGCTTCACAGAAATCTCCGAAGCCTCGGCGCATCACGTAACATCATTAGGTAACAGCTCTTTCCAAAGGTCACTGCTAAGCTAAGCTACTCGCCTTCTGGCTCCTAGTTAACGCACAGACGAGAGATTGATATTAATCACCACCGAACTCTCAGCAAGGAAGCAGTGAAGCATATTTCCATGTAAAAACAGCTCTGGTCTGAAGCCAAAGGGAGTGACGCTGACTCTATTGTTTTGACATTATGAATGTATTAAGTAATCAGATGGCCTGACCACACTCTCTAATAAATCTAATTACAGCTTTGTGTTTGCATCATCCTGGCAGCTGCTGCCTCCTGACTCAACATCCAGGTGAGAACACACCTTACCTCAGCATGAAGACCTTATGTAAAGCCTCTGTGAGAACATCGTGCATCATATCTGAGCAGGCTGTGTGCATATATATATAAGATAAGAGGCCGCGAGGACACGGCCTCATAAAAGAGGGATTTTGATTTACCTGTCTGTGAGTGACGGCTCCATCTGTGTACACACCAATCTCTGCACTAAAACATTGTTTTGGCAAGAAGCGCCTATCCGATAAATCTCTCGCTCTCATTTTCCCCTAAAGTTTACAGTAATATACGACTGCAATAAATCGAGCTCACTTTGTAAATCTTTTATGATTTCATCGTTTCATATTTCTCCCCTCCTGTCCCGTTCCTTTGTGAAGAGGCCAAACATAACAACGTTTGTTAGATTTACATTTAGATTTGTAACGGACTCTGAATGCAGCTGTATAATAAGTTTATATTGTTGCATCACTGAAATACAACAGAGAGGACAATAGTCCGACTCACAATGCCTCGAAACAATCCACAGCAATCTGACCGTATAGAGCAGGGGTCGGAAACCTTTACTATAAAAGAGACACAAATCTGCCTGGAGCCGCAAAACATGTGATCATCGTGATGAAGGTAACTCAGTTTATAGTCTCAGTGTATAGTATATCAGTCTGATGCAGTCAGGGCCAAAGAGACAATGTACTACGGAGGATTAGGGCCACATTGAGGGAAAAAAGAGATGAGATTTACACAATAAAGTCAGAATATAACGAGAATAAAGTCAGAACTTTACGAGAAAAAAGAAATAACATTTAAAATTACTACTTTATAATATTCTGACTTTATTCTCTAAATCTCAGATTTATTTTTTCTCCTCAATGTGGCCCTAATGCTCCGTCGTACCGTCGTACCGTCGTACCATAGACCTGCAAAGAACAGTTATTCATTTCCATGTTTAATAATCCCCAGGGAGCCGCTGGAGAGGAGCTGAAGAGACGCAGGTTGCTGACCTCTGATGTCTATAGACCTACAACACAGATAAAAAAGGATGAGACCAGGAAAAAACTTTGAGAAATGAAGTTCATTCCACCTTCAGGAAGTCAGGAGTGAATGTCTAAAATGTTCCATCTGTGATGCTTTTAGAAATCTAATTCCACAAACACTGAGAGGTACGAGAGGAAAACCTGGAGTTGAAGTCACAGATGCAGACGGGATATCGAGACCACACAGACCCGCGTCGGAGCGCTTCGACCCCGGAGGAAATCTGTGAGATTGTAACCCCCTCCAAGAGGCATTTCCTCCGAGCTGTGTGGTCCCCCTCCTCCCCTAACAGACCGAGATCTATAACCAAAACAGAGGCTGATTGTCATAATGAGGAGATCAGTTCAAGACTGATCCCTCAGCCTGATACACCCCCCCCCCCTCCAGTTGTCCAAACTGGTGTTAGCATCGAGTTGAGCCGCAGAGATCCGTGTCAACTGACTTCCTGCCCTGGAGGACTAAACGCCTCCAGTTCTCATCCTGTTCTTCCTCATAACTGCAGGTCTGGAAGGTTTGAATCCTCATCAGTGATTGTGTAAAGTAATTATCCTCCACTTAAAGGGACTGTTTGTAACTTCTTCCACGTATAAATCCTTGCTGGTCGGTGTCCCATGCGTGCTCGCGTGTGTCTACGCTGTTCAGACTCAGACTCCAACACAAACTCCAGAGCTTCACCAGAACCTCTTGGTTGTCTCTAGTGAAGTCTGTTAAACAGTGTTGGCCATGGTCGGAGGACGCGGAGGAGACCGTAGCTTTGGTCTCCAGGACTGGAGTCTCTGCTCCTCTGCTCCTCTGTCTGCCTTCACTCACACACCGCGCTCCTTCTCTCTCCCTCTCCACCTCTCACATGCATGCTGCTCACTCCACCCTGCGGAAGAGTTAGTTTAGCTCTGAGAATATCTAGTACACAAGTACACCAGTTAAAACAAACACCAACGATATACACTATCTATATATTCTCTACTCTAACATGTAACTACAGCATTGACAGATGTTTTTTTGGTGATATTCCCGTTCAGTCAGATCACCAATTACGAGAAAAACAGTCCTCTGGTAGAGTCGTGTTCTCAACACAGATCACTGTCAGCATCCACAGATCCCGTTAGCAAGTAAAGGCCTGGAAAAAAAGAACTCATGGAAAATGTGTCGGAGGCCCCGTCCCCCGTCCGTCCCCCGTCCGTCCCCCGTCCGTCCCTCGTCCGTCTCTCGTCCGTCTCTCGTCCTCTCCACCGTCCCACTCCTCAGCTCATACAACAGTATTCTTGTTATAGACGACGACATTGTTGAGGCTCTGCTCTCCACCCACAGTGTGTCTGCTCCTCTGTGGAGACAACATGGATCAACAGCCTGCAAGTATAATGTGAAGGTCATCTTCAAAGGGGTCCCTTGACCTCTGACCTCCAGATCAGTGAATGTAAATGGGTTCTCTGGGTACCCACGAGTCTCCCCTTTACAGACATGCCCACTTTATGATCATCACATGCAGTTTGGGGCAAGTCATAGTCCAGTCAGCACACTGACACACTGACAGCTGTTGTTGCCTGTTGGGCTGCAGTTTGCCATGTTATGATTGGAGCATATTGTTTTATGCTAAATGCAGTACCTGTGAGGGTTTCTGATCAATATCTGTCATTGATCTGTGTTGTTAATTGATTTACAATAATAA
>CAKAOH010038347.1:0-31955 GCA_916701665.1 Sebastiscus tertius
TTTTTTGAGATCGATTACCTCTTTCCGTTGCTTCAGGACATCTTTATTTTCTCAACTTAAAACAACCTGTTCATGTTTTTAATTTGTTTGTAAAAACATTTTTTGTTTAATGGCAGAGGGCTGGGGGTCAGGGTGGGAGATTGGGGGGCAAGTTGTCTGTATCTGTGTGTTTGCCGTGTATGTTTTCATCTGGATCAGGACCCAAGAGTCAAAACTGAACATGCAGAAGCAGCGTTCAGTTTTTAGGCACCAAATATTTGGAACAAGCTCCCAGAAAACTGCAGGACCACTCCAACTCTGAGTTCTTTTAAATCAAAGCTTAAAACTTTCTTGTTTGCTGCTGCCTTTTATTAAACCAAATAATTATCTTATACTGCACGATAACTTTCACTCTTGTGTGTTATACTCTATTTTAGATCCAATTCTAGCTTTTATTTTTAGCTTGTTTTTATTTTCTAATCTTTAATATTTTTATGTTTTTATGACTATTTTAATTATGTCTTAATGTTCTTTTGCACTTTGGATTGCCACTTTAAATAAAACTGATCTATAAGATAAAATGACTCAATTGAGGCAGCACTTCTGCCTCTACCTTTCAAATGCTGTTGCTCTACAATAACCGGCGTTTCCAGCCGGTGTGGGTGGGTTCTTCCCTGGTTATATTTTGAGCAAATTGGTTAGTGACCTGAGGTGCTGGAGCTTTACAATGAATATGTAACTAAACCACGCCTGGTTGTTGACTTGCTAATCCAACAAATAATCCTGCATGATCCAACACCAGTCTGTTTGTTGTAGCCTCAGTTAGCCTGTGTTCATCCGTGTGCTTGGAGTGAGAAGACAAAAGGGGGAATCATGGAAAACGTGAAACAGTTTCTTCAGGGAGTGGAGCTCGACAACCGGACCGCGGCACTAATGACGGGTGCTGCCTGCGGTGTGGGAGCTCTGGTGGTTCTGGTTCAGAAGGTCTACAGCCACCAAGAGGCGCAGGACAAGATGCAGAGAGCCAGAAACCGGAGAGCACAAAGCCTGCAGAGGGCTGAACAGGCTGTTCTCCAGTACAAGAAGTCGGTAAGAGTTGAATGAGACTTGAGGGCGTGTTTAGAGGGTTACAATTCTTTTACTGCTTTTAATTCAGACCTATATACATTAAGTTTTTGACAGATAACTAACGTGGAGCTCATCAATAACGTTGTTGTGATAATAATATTCAATAATAATCAATAATGTTACTGTTGATAGATTATGCCTTGGTCCATATATATTATCAAATGAGCAAGCTCAATGCTGCTTAATACAGGGTCATGCAGCCTTTCACAAGTCAAAAAAAAGTGTTGTGAAAAGGGCCTATTGTTAAAGACTCTGCATCCGCACAAGTATTTGTTATTTATCCTGGTGTTGATGAAGATGTCACATTGGGCTCCGGCAATTATATATATATATATATATAATATATATATTTTAGACAAAATTATTCATTGATTAATGCAGACAATAATCAGCAGATCAGCTGAAAATCAAAATAATAATTTGTTGCTGCCCAATATTTGTCATCTGTTAAGAACATTTAGCTAATTTAAAAAAGGGATGATTATTGTCTAGTGTGTGAATTAATTTCCCACACATGTTACTGTGTCATAGCCTGTTTGTGTGTGTGTGTGTGTGTGTCCTGTAGCATCCAGTGACCGACTCTGCCTTCATCTTGTCGCTGTCTCTGTCTGAGCTGACGAAGAACCTGCAGGACGGCTCGCTGAGCCCCGAGGACGTGTTTTACTCTTACATGGAAAAGGTTCAAAATCATCATAACACTAATCATTTATCACTTACCAACACAGAACAGAACAATAATGTATTTTTGTCTAGTATAGCTCAATGTTCCAATTTAAGGTTATCATCACAATATCTTGAATGAATCATCAACTCTATGGAGCACTTGGTGACTCATTGTTACTAAGTCAATATTGATCTACTTGCTTGCACATTTCTTACTTGACTTTCGTGTCCTACAAAACCACAGTTTTGGAGGAAATCATACATATGAACCTGTCTGTGTGTGCCTTTTTTTTCTTTTCTTTTCCCACAGACTCTGGATGTAAACAAAGATCTCAACTGCTGCACCGGGATCTTGTTGGAGAGTTTTGACCAGCTAAAAATGGTAGCCTCCTCCAACAAGCGAGGTCTCTTGTATGGAGTTCCAGTTAGCATCAAAGAAAACTATGCGTACAAGGTATTTTGTAGTTGTGTATTACCTTTGGATAGATGGATACATTTTTTTTGTTCCCAAAGGGACAATTTGTTTCCACAGAACAGAACAGAGCTGCATTATGTGTGCCCCCCAGGCGGCAACCTCCGGGTCTGAAAAGTGAAGCCAATACAAAAGAGCCAACAGGGGGCGACTCCTATGGTTGCAAAAAGAAGTCTGATTGTATAGAAGTCTATAAGAAAATGTGCTCTTATCTAATACTGCTCTCTTTGTCTGTGTTCATTTTACAACACAAGAATTATGACTCGTCTTGCGGTGTGATCATTAATCTGGACCAGCCTGCCCAGGAGGACAGCGTGCTTGTTAAAGTTCTCAAGGGACAAGGAGCTATTCCCTTTGTGAAAACCAACATTCCCCAAACGCTATTAAAGTAAATAACTTCTGTAATATTTCTAAATATAAGCTGTGACACTGCGTCACTTGTTTTTGCATGTGCAAAGGCTGTGATCTGTTTGTCTTTTATTATTTCATCTCCAGTTATGACTGTGGGAACCCCATCTATGGGCAGACGGTGAACCCCCACAACCTCCAGAAGACCAGCGGAGGTTCATCCGGTGGGGAGGGGGCTCTCATCGCTGGAGGGGGCTCCCTGCTTGGTTTCGGCAGTGATGCAGGTGGTAGCGTCCGTCTTCCTGCCTCATTCTGTGGGATCTGTGGCCTCAAGCCAACAGCACGTCGGCTTAGGTGAGCGTCTCTGCTTCAGTTAGTTTTGGATAATTGCTGTACAGTCATGACACTTTGACCTTTGCTTAGTTTTAGATGTTGTATTTCTTTGTGTCTCGATCAGTTCACAGGGCTTGAGACCCATTTATGGAGGGCAAAAATCAGGTAAGTTACAGTTGTATCATCATTGCCTACATACCAAGTGTTGTCTGAAAAAGTAGTTTGGTGTTTCACTATGGGAATCACCTCAGTGTGACCAACTACGGAAGCTCCAGTGACACCACGTCTGTCAATGACAGTCAGGTCGAACAGTGTTAGGGCTACGCCCCCTCATATTACCACAGTCGACCGACCACTCACAAATCATTCTCGCTTTCTTCCCTCAGAAACTCAGTTCCCGGCTTTAGTCTGGATTTGCTGACTAAGTACTTTGAATGCTTCTAAGTAACTTATTTGTTTACTGGTGTAGCTGGTGACTGTGTGACATTATACCTTACGGCTAACGTTGCGGACAAGGGCTGGCTTTGCTGCTGCAGCTGCAGCAGTGAAGGGGAGACAGGAAGCTGCCAGACCGCAGAGACAGGCAGCTGGTCAACAGACTAGCCAGCAGCCTTGGTCAGAAAACCCTAAGTCATGGGGCAAATACTCTTTTGCTGCAGTTGCATCAAGAAACCGGCCATTCTACCCCGGAGAAGGGAAGAAGAAGCATGCGACCTAACACCCCTTGCTTCTACCTCTCCCCTTCCACAAAGAAAAGAAAGGGGATTGAGGTGAAACACAGCCCCCAAGTTCATGTTTCAGAGACCCTGGTGTGTTCCACCGGACAACACCATTGTGGTAGGGTACATCAACCGCTATGGCGGCACTCGCTCACTGCAGTTGCACAGGTTAGCTCAGAAGATAAGCATGTGGAGCAGCACCAAGCTCATGTGCCTCTGAGTGACACATGTGCCAGGCGGTTTAAACAGGGATGCAGATCTTCTGTCCCTGTACGGAGAGTAAATTCTCCATCCGCAGGTGGTGGAGCAGGTTTGGCAGTAACACGGCAGGGCAGCCGTAGATCTCTTCACCTCGCAGGAAACTGCTTATTGTGCACTGTTTTTGTCCATGTCAGACATAAATGCACTTCTGGGGGTGGATGCTCTGGCCCACTCATGGCCAAACATGCTGCTCTATGCATTCCCCCCTCTCAGCCTGATCTCCCCCACTCTGGCCAGGGTGAGAGAGAGTTGCTAATCCTGCACCGAAGTGGTCGTCCAAGCACTGGGTAGTGGAAATAATACCGCTTCTAGCGGGCGAGCTGTGGCCTCTTTTCATTCTCAGGGATCTTCCGTCCCAGGTGAGAGGGGAGATCTAACACCCTCACCCAGACCACATAGCGCTCTGTGCTTGGCCTTTGACAGATCGAACCTGAATCCTGCAGGCCTGCCGGAACAGGTCATTGACACCATCCAGAGTTCAATGGACTCCTCCACTCCCTCTCTTTACAACAATAAGTAGAGGATTTTTGAGAAGTGGTGCGAGTCGAGGCACACCATTCCTTTGCAGGCTGGATGTCTCGGGGCCATCATTGGCACAGGCTGTGCTAGAGGCAAACGCGCCAGGGTCTCTGTGATGTTCACTGTGATATTCACTGTCCAGTGTCCAGACCGTTTATGGCTTCAGGAAATGGGGAGGGGTCTATATCTCTCATAGTGAAACACTGAACAACATTAGAAAAAGAACTTTGGGTTACTTAACGTAATCCCCAGTTCTTTGACAATAGAGTGAGGTGTTTCACCATCACTTCCCTCCTTGCATAGACACAGAAAGAAACTGGTCTAGAATGATTTGTGAGGAGTCGGTCGACTGTGGTATTATGAGGGGGCGTAGCCCTAACACAGTTCTGTCACTGACGGACGTGGTGTCATCGGAGCTTCCATAGTTGGTCACGGCGAGGCGATTCCCATAGTGAAACACCTCACTCTGTTATCAAAGAACCAGGATTACGTTAAGTAACCCAAATTTAATTTTTCTTGTTTCTTATTAAATTAGTGTCGTCAAGTCCTGGACCACTGGCGAGGGATGTGGAAAGTCTGGCTCTGTGTATGCAGGCTCTGCTCTGTGACAACATGTTTTCTTTGGACCCCACCATTCCACCCATACCTTTCAATATGCAGGTGTGTCCACTACAAACTGTTCTACAAGGGAGTATGTACTAGACTATTTCTTGGCTGGGACCAGTAACTTCTCCCTCCCACCACCCCCGTGAAATGGTGAATTGAACAAAATAAAAGCCAAACAAAAACAGGCATGTTTTGATGATGATAATTAATAGGCAGAGCATTAGTCGGCCATTAGCTGCTCTTGCCGTGGGACTATTTCTGATGTTTTCTATTTCTGTCTAGTTCGCCCTGGCACATGAGCCGGTAGCGGACAAAAAGATATGGACATTGCCCTTGGGGCGGACTAGTTTCTTTTATTTTCTTCAATATATCCCATCAGCGAAATGCCAGCAAATATGGATATTTCATTAGATAAAAATGTGAATTTTTTATTTTTCCAATAAATTTGGACTTTTGGACCTTACAAAAGGCCTGGAGTTATTGGAAATGTTTGTATCACCCAGCTGGCCCCTTTCGACACGAAGGAGCAGCCGCTTGTATTCGCAACCTCAATCTTTTGATAACTACCCAAAGCTCATGACCATAGGTGAGGTTTGGAACGTAGATGGACTGGTAAATTGAGAGCTTTGCCTTCCGGCTCAGCTCCTTCACCACAGCGGTCTGGTACAATGCCCTCATAACTGCAGGTGTCGCACCGAACCACCTGTCCATCTCCTAGTACATTTTACCCTCACTCGTGAACAGAGCAGAGACACAATTCTGAGGGCCCCAACTGCCCTGTCTCCCTACTGATCTGACAGAATGGAAATGTCTTATCCTCAGATATACCAGAGCTCCAAACCTCTCAGGATCGGTTACCTAGAAAACGATGGCTACACACAACCGTCTCCAAGCATGGCCCGAGGCGTCAGAGAGGTCAAAGCTCTGTTAGAGCAAGCAGGGCACACTGTAAGACACACACGCACGCACGCACGCACGCACGCACGCACGCACGCACGCACGCACGCACGCACGCACGCACGCACACTATGATCTACGGCCACGTTAAATATGTGATGTGAGCTATGTGTTTTTAATGCGGATACTTTTTCCCTCTGTCATGTTTGCCTGTAGTTGGTGCCCTACACTCCTCTGAGGGTCAATGACATTCTAACTGATCTTATTATAAGGGGTGTCTTCGCAGACGGAACTACCACCCTGCTTCAAAAACTGTGAGTTCAAGTTCCCTTTAAGACGTTATTTAATCAGTGTAGTCCTTGTTAATCACCTAATTAATTTGCCAATTGTGTGTAATTGAAGTGTCAGTTTTTCTAGAGCATTTCTAGTGCCTCTGCACGGCTCTCAAAATGGCGACGGTGCTACTGTAACAGCGCAAACAGTAAAAACAAAGGCAACATTGCTGACAGAGCCAACAGTGTTAAACTGGTAAACAGAGGGTGAGTGCTACGCTTCCGCAATGGCGGCAGAGCAGCTTCTGTAAACTAGCCAGTGGGGCACACTCATATGCACTAAATGGCACGCTTGGCAGGCCCAGCTATTTCAACAAAGCACGGAGAATCTCAGATTACAACACACACAGAGGGAGAGTGACTTCATTCTCTGCTCAAGCACCGAGTGGTGCGAAGGCCCTATTGTAATTCAAGGAATTAGTCTTTTTTTTATAGAACTCAAGCGCATTTTTGAGGGGCTACAGATACTCGAAAATCTCACGAAACTTCACACATGCATCAGAAGTGGTGAACTGATTTGACCGCATCAAGATAAACGATAAGGGGCGCTAATTCTCCATTCTGGTGCTGACTAACCATTACAGAAGACAAGGGCGCAATGAGATGGGCTAAAAACGCATAGTTCATCAAATGTATACAAAATGTCTAATATTTCATCTCCAGCACCACATACTCCAAGCAGGAAATCATATTTTACTCATTCATGCACATATAATACTGTGCACTACACACACACACACACACACACACACACACACACTAAGTCATGGTGCCACATACTGGCAACATGAAGCAAGTCTCATGTGACAAGCATGATTCAATTTACATCAAATTTACATTGTGTGGTCAACACTTGATATACAGCAACATAATGTATAATTAGTATGTGTTCCCTAGCACCATATATTGGACACAGGAAGAGATTAACTCTGTCATGCAGTCTCCAATAGTCCTGTCAACCAACCTCCAGCAACAACACCAGAACAACACGGGGGTGCGAGAACCTGTTCATCGCTGCTTGCAGCTTTCTTTTTTTTTTTTTTTATCTTTTGCCGATTGTCTTTTGATTTATTACTTTATTTAATCGTTTACTCTTCAGAATGTCAAAAAAATGTGTAAAATGTCTTTTACAAGTTCCCATAGCTCATGGTGACATCTACAAATTGCTTGTGTTGATCGATCAACAGTCTAAAATCCAATTATATTTAATTTACATAGATGTAACAGAGAAAAGTAGTAAATTCTGACATTTGAAAAGATGCAACCAGTAAGTGCTTTTGCTTGATAAATAGCTTAAAGGTACAGTGTGTAGGATTTGGTGACATATAGTGGCATGGTGGCAGATTGCAACCAACTGAGTACCCCTCCACTCACTCCTGAATGAATAATCCAAAATGTTTTGAAATGTTGTTCTGACGGCTGGTCTACTACTTTGGTCCAACAACTCAACAACTATCAGATGGATTACCATGAATTGATTATAGTCCCTAATGGATGAACCCTAATGATTTTGGTGATCCTCTGACTTTTCCTCTAGCACCACCATGAAGTTTACATTTGTGCTTTTGAGTGAAATGTTTTGACCATATTATAATCCCTTTGAACACATTTTTCTGTTGTGTGCCAATGATCCCTTATTGCTTCTATTTTAGGAAGGGGGGCCCTCTGGACCCCTGTCTCAGACCACAGGTTCTCCCTTACTACCTTCCTACGTGGTTGAAGAAAACCCTCTCATTCCTCCTCAAGCCCCTGGTGAGTTCTCTCCTTCTGTGGCAGACATGCATAAATACAGACTATCCATCCATCCATCCATTTTCTACTGCTTATCCGGGGCCGGGTCGCGGGGGCAGCAGGTTTAGCTCCCCAGCAACGTTTTCCAGCTCTTCCTGGGGGACCCCGAGGCGTTCCCAGGCCAGCCGAGATGTATAATCTCTCCAGTGTGTTCTGGGTCTACCCCAGGGCCTCTTACCAGTTGGACATGCCCAGAAAACCTCCAAAGGGAGGCGTCTAGGAGGCATCCTGATCAGATGCCCGAACCACCTCAGCTGGCCCCTTTCGACACGAAGGAGCAGCGGCCCTACTCCGAACTCCCTCCGGATGTCTGAGCTAAATGCCAGTGCGCCGCTCACTTGCATTATGACCATATAGTTTCTCCAGTTTAGCAGTAATGGATTTTCTGGATGGGACCATGAACTCCGGCTCAACAAATGCCATTAAATTTGAAAACCCTCGCCTTCAACAAAGCTGATTGGAAGCATTTCTTTAGCTATTATCTTTGAGATGAGGGCCGTTGTTAGGTCTGCACGTCTGCTAGCATCAAACTTGCTTCGTTTGGTGACAAAGCTAGCCATAGATTGTTGATTTGTCGACGGGCCAAGGTCCCCACCTTCCGCTGGGTGCTACAGCTACGGCTGTATTAGTCTCTGTAAGTTGTTTGCTTTTGATGTCTGTGGCAGACTGGACTCTGCATGTTGTTGTTTTGTTTTGTTTTTTTGCACCAGCCCATCTCACAGCACTATACTGCCTTCATGCGGGAAAAGGCAGAACTGAATGTGCCACACACGTTTCACTGGCGCCGGCAAAAATAGAGGAATATATATAGGACTAAAGATATTATGAAAAGACGATAGTCATTTTTCGATTTTTTATTATTTAATGACTAATCCAATATTCGAAAATCATAACCCATCCCTAATAGGTGTAGACTACTTCAAAGTTTGCGGTACCTCTCCCCCTAAACGGCAGCATTTTGATGCTGATGGATCCGCGCATTAAGCACCGCCTCTCTGGCAGTGCCCGGCCGAAAGCCCGCGCGTAATGCATCTCCAGAGGATTCCACTGAGCCGGTCTGAGCCCCTCGTGGGTTGCATCGGAAAGTAATACAGTTTTCATTATTTCTCAACACATGTTCATCATATTTAGCCTAATCCAGGTGCACCTGGCTTTTAAAGGGAATGGGAGATGACACTCTGATTAGTTTGATTCATATTACACCCAAAACACACCTATCATAAGATGATTAAGACACTAAATATAACCCTTTTGCCCCTTGTGCCTTACTTTGTGCCCAGATTATGCGCTGCTTAAGTTAGACACGGCCATAATGCACTTACGCCATGCACTTTAGACCTGCACTATAGATCATAAAAATATGGCCGTTACGGTGTGATTTGATACTTAATGTGTTTTTACGTCTTGCTTGTCTTTTGCAGTCTCCTCGTGGTTCTGCCATGCTCAGTGCTCTCTCTGGAGTTGGGTAAGAAAGTCATTTTGACGTGACAGTTTGCTCTTGATGTTTTGTTACTCACATGTGGCATGTAATGTGCTACTGATTCCTTCTCCGCCTCATTTTTAGATCTGTTGCAGATCTGTGGAAGCAGCATGCTGCTGTTGAGGTACTGTTAGTTGTCAGCTAATGATGCTTGTGCATGTATGAATGCATACAGGGGACTTTGAATTCTCTTGTGTTTTCATAAGGACTATATTCAGGAAACAATAGCAGATTGGAGAAGATGCAACATTGACGTGCTGCTGTGCCCTGTGACTGGACCAGCCTATAACTTCCTCTACTGCGGCGAGCTTATCAGTACGGTACACTGAAACGTACAATACACCATAAAAGGCAGACCACTGCTCCAAAGAGCTAGGGAGTAATCTCCCTGCGTCCTTCTCATGATTACTGTACAGAACAGCAATGATATTGGTGAATAACCTGTTTATATTTTCTGTCCTTCCAGATGCTATCTCTTACACGATGCTTTACAATCTGCTCACCTTTCCTGCTGGCGTTGTTACTGTTTCCACGGTGACGGCAGATGATGAGGAGGAACTCAAGCACTATGAGGGCATTCATCAGGACCACTGGGACAAGCTCTTCAAACAGGTAAGAAAACACATGTCAGTAAGAGATGACTGATTCCAAAAGATACAATACAGTCCTAATAAATACTACCTTTGTGAAGTTTTTGTTTTGTTTTAGTGTTTTTTTTCTGGAAGCTATTATGTGTTTTTCAGGCCGAATTAGACCAGAGACAGTTCAGAAAGGAGACGGTGTACTGAGATTCAGTTTCCTGTATCTGTGTCACATGGGTTTCGCCACTACCCCGCCCCTTTAGGAGACTAGTGGCATGTCCTGTGTCTATTAAAACCAATGGGAGAAGTATATTCATAAATAAATATTGGACACATTTTTCACAAGCCACAAATCTTCTAAACATTGACACTAAAATGACATTTTTCAGACAGGCAGATCAGGAGATCATTGTTTGAGACCTTTCTCTGTCTCTGTCTCTGAGATCTGGCTACTAACGCCCGTGAACGCCCTAGCTAACTAATTTTCATAATGCAAAATATGGCTGTTAGTTGTGTAAATATCTGATGTTAGCAAAAGAAAATATGAATACATTATGCAAATATAATCCAATCTGCTTTCAACCATCCACACAACAATCACAACAATTTCAAACAAGGAGCATGCACGATTTTAAAACTAAATTTCTGCTATGTCACTGGCTTTCACCTCCCTATGGGGCGGGTGTTTGGCCTGTATGGTTGAAGTCATGCCGTGCCCCTTTGCCTTTAAGGGAGGAAACGCCTCTCTCTGCAACAACACAAACATATGCATGCACCGGAGCTTTTCAGTGGAACACAGCCCGGTTGCATTGCCAGGTCGTCAAATACACCGTGTCGTGCATGAACGCACTGCTCAACGCGCTTGTGTTTTTGGTGAACGGTATGTATCCGTTTGCAACTAAAGAGGGTGAGCATTGTTGACTCTCGGAACAGTGACGCTCACGCACTGTGGTGGCATGTCGGCATGGCAGTGCAATCAAAGGAGCGGAGACAGACATCAGCCACTGTCTCTTCCATCCCCGCCTTCAAAGTCTCAAAAGTCACCCGTTTTTTTTAATGTAAACCCATCCCTGGTAATATGGACGCTCCCAGAGCAACTGCTCCGGCCGTCCATTCACTCCGTCTGCATAGGGAGGACTTCTGTTTGGAATGACAATCAATATGACACTTTGTGATTCTAATTATTAGTCTTTTATATGCTTATTTCATTATAGAGGAGGTAGAAGGCCTCATCAGCCCTTTGAATGGCTTGTTATAGATCCATGACCACAAATACAGGTTTAGTTACAGGTCAGAGCGTTATTTCTTATAATAAAGCTCAGGAACCTGATGATGGTAATACACATCGTTACTTTGTCCAAAAATCACATCACACTACCTACATAATGATCCATGTTACTTAGTGACTTATTAGTCACTTCGTGCCAGTCTTCTCAGGTCAAGCCTGCAAATTGGGGTTATGTCGGTTTACCAGGGATTGCCTAACACCTTACAGAATAAAGTCCATGAGAACTTTGAATATGGTCAGAACCTGTTATTAATCATTTATCCAAAAACATCCAGGCTAATCCATCTTATATCAGTATATTATATGATGTATTGTATATTATATGATTCAGATCAGTCATTTTGAGTTAATTTAGAGGAAGATAGAACCATGTTGGTCCACAGTTCAAAACTGGGTTGGATTGAACCCAGGGTTTGCATAATGCATTTTTGTTTGGTGATTTTCTTCGAGCATTAGACTACTTAATAGAGAGCTTGGAATGCACATCCCTAATGGATAGCGCCATGGATAGTCCCAAGCGGGGCTAATGAATGAATGACATTGCAAGAAGCTATCTTTTATCTGCCAAGAGCACAATGACTACTGTCTAATCTTTAGTACAGCCTTTGTTTTGTTATCATTCCCTATTCCAAGCTGAACTGCAATGACCCGCCACAATCTATCAATAAATTCTGCATCTTTGTACTCTTTTATTTCTTTATCATAAAGTGCTTTGTGCAGGGACTGGAGACGTGAATCAGTTTATCAGACACCATTTTTGATGATGACGTTTACACAGACAGTGGCTCAAGTAACCCTTCTGTGGATTAGCAAAAAAAAAAAACAGAGATAATCGAACCTGTTCTGAAAACTTTAATGAGGGACGAAAGTTTCGGAGTCGGTGTGTAAGCGTGATTGACACAATGTGAGGTCGTATTTATTTTTAAATCTGCGACAATTTCGGACGAAAAATACGGACTTGGTGTGCAAAGGCCTTAAACATTTTAACTTGTCATGGTCTGTTTATTAAACTACTGCCAATTGAGCCTACTCAATTTTTCAGAGAGATCATTTTAACAACTTGTGATCTATGTTGACTTTTGTATTTCTCTGAAGTAAAGTTGCAACTAACTGACATTAGCCCCTGAACTTCAGTCTCAGGCTATTTAAGTGACTCTCTTAAAACAGTAGTTCCACAGTTGGTCAGTAGATGGAGGCAGAAGACTGTGGTGGTTCTGGTTGCTGACTGTTGACTGACTGGGTGTTGTGTTTGTGTTTAAGGCTGTGTCTGGAGGCAAGGGTCTGCCCGTGGCGGTGCAGTGTGTCGCCCTGCCGTGGCAGGATGAGCTCTGCCTGCGCTTCATGAAGGAGGTGGAACAGCTGGTCAAACAGAGCAGAAAGTAAGGCCTGGAGGCCACAGGTGGAGCTGCTAACTTCAGGGTCTTCATGTTAAATTAGCTTTGAATACACCCAGTGAATGTGAAAACACAAACAACTACACCTGTTAGCCGCATTAAAACAAAAGTAAATATGAGTAGAAGTTAACACAATCACTATTGCTTTAGCAAAGGTAGCTGAGTACTTGAAAATCTTTAATATTTTGAGTTTCACGCTTCTGCTCTACAAGGATAAACTCAGGCATTTTCTGCTCTTTGGCTTTTAGAGTCATAATAAAGATTTAATAAATGTTAACAGTGAAATGGTTAAAGGGTTCAGGTTCATACTTGGATTTTAAGTTTCTACTAGAACATGTTTTTATGCTTTAATGTTAAAAATCACCTAATTTTTCCTCACACTGTCCGTCTGAATACACCTCTGTTTGAAATGCTAAAATATGGTGCACCTTTGCAAAGGTAGTTCTCAAGCTGTGGGCGGTATATTCTAGTGAGCCTGCATGTTACGTAGGAAGGTGAGCCAAATCTGAATGGCTTGTTGAATCATGTTTTCTGATCTAGGCTGCCCACAAAAAACTGACTGGGTTGTCTTATTTCACAGTTTGTGGGTTGGTAGGCACTCCAGATACCATGTTTACTGATTGGAAAAGTTCTCTCCTTCTTTGTTTAATTCTGTCATTGAGAAACTTCCAAGATTTTAACATTTAATTTGTATTGTACTGATAACATAAACCTAGACATTGTTTGCTTTTAATAAACATGTTTGCTTTAAAATTAAGAGTCTAAATGACATTGACAGGCATGATTAGATGATCTTTATGTTTTGTTTTTTTGCAACGCCCAATGCAAAGCGGAGGGGACGGGGAGGCTCACTGCATTATCCCTTACATATCCAATATAATTTGGTAGCCTAAATAATTCTTGTCAAGTTACACCTCTGTAAACTGATTACTGTAGAGATAAAGTTGATATTAAATTGTAAGAACCTTTTGCTATGAATGCCTTGCCATAGTTTATTGCCAGTTTGAAAAAAACACTTGCTCTGTTAATGTCATGTAGGTGATTATTACACAAGGAAAACAAAGAAGGGGAGCTGCTTATGGTATTTTTAAAAAGTGCAATATTTAATTTGCTCAAGTCTTGCCTGGAAATTTGTCACTGAATTACAGTTTTCATCTGGAGATGCTTCACTATTAGCCGAGACACAGGAGGGAACAAAGGATGCAATGGTGTAACTTTAAAAATTAACACAGTTGATCCAAGCGTTGCTATCTGTTGGCAAAACAGAGTCAGTTGTCGACTTCCTGCATCTGGTTAGACTTTGTAGCCCGACCTAACATGAACTCCAGGAGCAGCTGAATCGTTAATGTGTCATAAAATATGAAATGAGTGTCAGACACTAGACAATTCTTTAGTGTGACCTGTAAAACTACTCAACCCTGTCTCTTTCCAAGGACATCCTCCTGCAGTGACCAGACTGGTGTGCCAACTAAGGAGTGTGGAGCATATTAGAGATTTTAAAGTGGAAATCTCTAGATTTGCATTTAAATAAATGTCTGTAATTGAGCCTATGGCCCACTCATTTAAGTATTGCAATATTTATATTTTTCAGTATTATAAATACTACGTCTGTGGTGTCATTGCCAGAAGAAAAAAACTGTTTTTCTCCATAGTATACACACAAAACATGGAACTATGCACACAATTCTGAAAAGTTGAAACTCATGTACTGTACATACAAATATATTTTTCTATTCTATTTCTATGTATCAACAAAAGATTCCAGACTGCTAAAGTCTAAGAACAACTCTGCTCTACAATAACCTGCTTCACGGCCGGTGTATGTTCCTCCCCGGCGGTAGTATAAGCAAATTAATTAGTGACCCAAGGTGCTTGAGCTCCATGATGTATATATATATAACTGAACCACGCCTAGTAGTTGACTTTATACCTCTGGGAATTCCAACAAATAATCCTGCATGATCCACCAGTCTGTTTGTTGTAGCCTCAGTTAGCCTGTGTTCATCCTTGTGCTCGGAGTGAGAAGACAGAAGGGGGGAATCATGGAAAACGTGAAACAGTTTCTTCAGGGAGTGGAGCTCAACAACCGGACCGCGGCACTACTGACGGGTGCTGCCTGCGGTGTGGGAGCTTTGGTGGTTCTGGTTCAGAAGGTCTACAGCCACCAAGAGGCGCAGGACAAGATGCAGAGAGCCAGAAACCAGAGAGCACAAAGCCTGCAGAGGGCTGAACAGGCTGTTCTCCAGTACAAGAAGTCGGTAAGAGTTAAATGAGACTTGAGGGCGTGTTTAGAGGGAAAGTTATAATACTTTTACTACTTTTAATTTGACCTATACATTGTTAAGTTTTGGCATAATTTATTGTCAACACGAGCTTTGGGAAATGTTAATATCTGGACTACTCTTCTGCATCTGTCATTGTCTGTTCTATGGTCTATTCTCATTGCAGACATTTTGACCTATAGCACATGGAGCTCATCAATAACATGTTACTGTTGATAGATTATGCCTTAGTCCATATACAGTATATTATCAAATGAGCAAGCTCAATACTGCACAATACAGGGCCATGGGACATCCGCACAAGTATTTGTTATTCATGCTGGTCTGGTTAATGTTTAAAAAGCTGAGGTCAGGTTAACCTGCACAGCCAAAACCAATGGAGAATGAGGGGACAACACAGCTGTTGTTTATTTTCTGTAGACCATTTCACAGTTGTAAACATTCCAGATGTGTCTCACATCAGCTGAGAAGAAGTAAACATGGCCCTAAGCTGCTTAGCAATGCAATTCCGATGAAACGGTCTATAATTGCTTTATAATTAGTATACTTATTCTGTCTCACATACTATATGCTGCCTGTCAATGTTGGCCGAATTCCATTTAGCTGCTTCCCTTTCAGGGTTCTGGTATTGTACATGCTGTCTTAAGGCTTTCTGAGACACTTGAATAGAACTGTGTCATAGCCTGTTTGTGTCTAGCATCCAGTGACCGACTCTGCCTTCATCTTGTCGCTGTCTCTGTCTGAGCTGACGAAGAACCTGCAGGACGGCTCGCTGAGCCCCGAGGACGTGTTTTACTCTTACATGGAAAAGGTTCAAAATCATCATAACACTAATAATTTATCACTTACCAACACAGAACAATCATGTATATAAATAATCTGTTTATTTGCCTAGTAGAGCTCAATGTTCCAAGTTAAGGTTATCATTACAATATCTTGAATGAATCATTAACTCTACAGAGCACTTATGTCTCATTGTTACTAAGTTAATATTGATCTAATTGCACATTTCTTAATTGACTCTAGTGTTCTACAAAACCAGGCTTTTGGAGGAAATCATACATATAAACCTGTCTTTGCGTTTTCTTTTCTTTTCCCACAGACTCTGGATGTAAACAAAGATCTCAACTGCTGCACCGGGATCTTGTTGGAGAGTTTTAACCAACTGAAAACGGTTGCCTCCTCCAACAAGCGAGGTCTCTTGTATGGAGTTCCAGTTAGCATCAAAGAAAACTATGCATACGAGGTATTTTGTAGTTGTGTATTACCTTTGGATAGAGGGATAGATTTTTATTGTTCCCAAAGGGAAAATTTGTTTCCACTGAACAGAACAGAGCAGCATTATGTGTGCCCCCCAGGCAGCAACCTCCGGGTCTGAAAAGTGAAGCCAATGTGAAAGTGCCTTAAACTTGCATTCTTTCTAAAAGCCAGCAGGGGGTGACTCCTCTGATTGCAAAAATAAGTCTAATTGTATAGAAGTCTATGAGAAAATGTGCTTTTATCTAACACTGTTCTCTTTGCCTGTGTTCATTTTACAACACAAGAATTATGACTCGTCTTGCGGTGTGATCATTAATTTGGACCAGCCTGCCCAGGAGGACAGCGTGCTTGTTAAAGTTCTTAAAAGACAAGGAGCTATTCCCTTTGTGAAAACCAACATGCCCCAAGCGCTATTAAGGTAAATAGTTTCTCAATAAAGTTATCACAAAGATAAACTGTGACACATGTCACTTGTTTTTGCATGTGCAAAGGCCGTGATTCTTATCTGTGTTTTGTCTTTTATTATTTCATCTCCAGTTATGACTGCAGTAACCCCATCTATGGGCAGACCGTGAACCCCCACAACCTCCAGAAGACCAGCGGAGGTTCGTCCGGTGGGGAGGGGGCTCTCATCGGAGGAGGGGGCTCCGTGCTTGGTTTAGGCGGTGATGCAGGGGGTGGCATCCGCATTCCTGCCTCATTCTGTGGGATCTGTGGCCTCAAGCCAACACTAGGTCGGCTAAGGTGAGCGTCTCTGCTTCAGTCAGTTTTGGATAATCGCTGTACAGTCATGACACTTTGACCTTTGTTTAGTTTTAGATCTTTTAATTCTTTGTGTCTCGATCAGTTCACAGGGCGTGAGCCCCATTTATCGAGGGCAAAAATCAGGTAAGTTACAGTTGTATCATCATTGCCTACATACTACATTTGTTGTCTGCAAAATGTGGTTTATTTTTTTATGTTTCTTATGTTTCTTATGAAATTAGTGTCGTCAAGTCCTGGACCACTGGCAAGGGATGTAGACAGTCTGGCTCTGTGTATGCAGGCCCTGCTCTGTGACGACATGTTTTCTTTGGACCCCACCGTTCCACCCATACCTTTCAATATGCAGGTGTGTCCACTACAAACTGTTGTACGTTTGATTATGTGCCAGACTATTTCTTGGCTGGGACCAGTAACTTCCTGGAGCCTCATCTGGCCAAGAAATAGTCTGGCACATAACTCCCTGTGAAATAGTAAATTGATGGTTTTTGCACATATTCAACAAACGAGATACAACGTGTTCATTAGTGAGCTTTAAAGGTGGTGGTAGGCAGATTTTGTTACCTATTTGTTGTTACCTATTAATTGGCAGTTTAGCTGATCCAGTCTTTATACCAAATGGCTGCTGGGTTTATCTACTTATTTAACAATAACACAAACAGCATTAAACAAACAACAAAATAAAATACAAACAAATAAAAGCAGGCATGTCAGGCATGTCTTACGATGATAATTAATAGGCCAAAGAAAAGATAAGGTTTAGATGGGTTTTAAAGGTGTGGTGGCATGTTTAAACACACAAATTAAACCTACAGTTCATCAGTATCAGTTCACCCATTCATTTACTGTGCCTTAATTAAAATAAATAAACTAAAGCCTTAAGATCAAAAGCTTCAATCGCCTAACCACAAATATTTATTAGTTATGTACCAAAAATGAAACCTTTTGTGTGCGTTTCCTCTCAGATGTCTCCCTACTGATCTGACAGAATGGAAATGTCTTATCCTCAGATATACCAGAGCTCCAAACCTCTCAGGATCGGTTACCTGGAAAACGACGGCTACACACAACCGTCTCCAAGCATGGCCCGAGGCGTCAGAGAGGTCAAAGCTCTGTTAGAGCAAGCAGGGCACACTGTAAGAGACACACACATTGTGATGTATGGCCACATAAAATATGTGATGTGAACTACACAGTGTGTTTTTAATGCAGTTACTTTTTTTATCCCTATGTCATGTTTGCCCGTAGTTGGTGCCCTACACTCCTCTGAAGATCAGTGACGTTCTAACTGATCTTATTATAAGGGGTATCTTCGCAGACGGAGCTACCACCCTGCTTCAAAAACTGTGAGTTTGAGTTACCTTTAAGATGACAGTTATTTAATCAGTGTAGTCCTTGTTAATTACCTGATTAATTTGATGATTGTGTATAATTGAAGTATCAGAGAAGAGAAGAGCTTATTTAAAGATGCTAAATGCGAGATTGGGAGCATTTCTATTGCTTCTGCACTGCTCTCAACATGGTGCCAGCTGAGCCGGCGGCTCGTAGTTAATGGTGCTAACAGCGCTAACAGTAAAAAACAAAGGCAACGGGGCTGACAGAGCTAACAGTGTTAACCTGGGGGGCAAACGGAGGGTGGGTGTTACGCTTCCGTGATGGTGTCGCCGGTTGAGACGGCTTTATCAGCTGTAACCGCCGTATGACCGCAGTGCAGAGCGGCAGTGGTGAGCTAGCCAGTGGGGCACGCTCACATGCACGAACATGCATTTAAGCGCCACTATGAAGTTTACATTTCTGCTTTTGAGTGAAATGTTTTAACCATATTAAAATCACTTTGAACAGATTGTTCTGTTGTGTGCCAATGATCCCTTATTGCTTCTATTTTAGGAAGGGGGGCCCTGTGGACCCCTGTCTCGGAGCACAGGTTTTCCGTTACCGTCTTCCTACGTGGTTGAAGAAAACCCTCTCAGTCCCCCTAAAGTCCCTGGTGAGTTCACTCCTTCTGTGACAGACAAGCATAAATACAGACTACAGAAAATATAATTCTTCCTCAGGGGCGCTGAATATGATAATGGTTTGAATATTTCCATGGCAGTTATTTGATAAAACAGTTACGGTGTGATTTGATACTTAAAGTGTTTTTTTTATGTCTTCCTTGTCTTTTGCAGTCTCCTCGTGGTTCTGCCGTCCTCAGTGCTCTCTGTGGAGTTGGGTGAGGCGTGACAGTTTGCACTTGAGGTTTTGTTACTCACACGTTGCATGTAATGCGAAAAATGTCAAAACATACCAATTACTTTTCCGCCTTGTTTTTAGATCTGTTGCAGATCTGTGGAAGCAGCATGCTGCTGTTGAGGTACTGTTAGTTGTCATCTAATGATGCTTGTTCATGTATGAATGCATACTGGGGACTTTGAATTCTCTTGTGTTTTCATAAGGACTACATTCAGGAAACAATAGCAGATTGGAAAAGATGCAACATTGACGTGCTGCTGTGCCCTGTGACCGGACCAGCCTATAACTTCCTCTACTGCAGCAAGCTTTTCAGTACGGTACACTGAAATGTACAATACACCATAAAAGGCAGACCACTGCTCCAAAGAGCTAGGGAGTAATCTCCCTGCATCATTCTCATGATTACTGTACAGAACAGCAATGATATTAGTGAATAACCTGTTTATATTTTCTCTCCTTCCAGCTGCTCTCTCTTACGCGATACTTTACAATCTGCTCACCTTTCCCGCTGGCGTTGTTCCTGTTTCCACGGTGACGGCAAAGGATGAGGTGGAACTCAAACACTATGAGGGCAATCATCAGGACATCTGGGACAAGATCTTCAAACAGGTAAGAAAACACATGTCAGTGAGTGATGACTGATACAAATTATATAATACAGTCCTAATACATACTAACTTTGTTTGTTTTTTGTTTTAGTGGGTTTTTTTCTGGAAGTTATTATGTGTTTTTCAGGCTGATTTAGACCAGAGGTAGTTCAGGAAGGAGATGACACACAGGGAGTCAGTTTCGTGTATCTGTGTCATGTGGGTTTCGCCACTACCCCGTCCCTTTAGGAGACTAGCAGCATGTCCTGAGTCTATTTTCATTCCATTTTTGTTTGGTGGTTTTCTTAGAGCATTTGACTACTTCATAGCCTTAAAGAAGCAATATGTAGTACTGACAGCTAGGGTTTAAAATGGGTAACAGCAGTCCAAATTCAAAACATTGGAGCCGTGGCCCGTCCGCTCCTCCTGTGACGGATAGTAGTTAGTGCACATTTTCGCAATGTGAGGGTTACCTTCTAGACACGACCGCATTAGCCTCGGGCTAGCAGCAGTAGTCTGAATCACTTCACTGGCTGTGTGTCTCAAATATTCGCTGCCTTGATAACCCAGCTGCGCACGGACCACAGAGAGACGTGCCGAGGCTTTTAAGGTTGGGTAATATGTAATGTTATGTATCTCTGTTGATCCAGTTCATTTGTTTGCTTCCATGGCTGCAGAAGGCTGTTTGTATGCAGACGTTTCGGGCCGGAATGGAAATTTAAAACGAGAACATACTGGCTGTAGCATTGTTGTCAGAGAAGCCAGTATTTCAATTCAACACGTAAATATTCTAATATGAAATGCTACCAGTAAATTGCTGCTAGATGTAACTCCAAATAGCCTACAGACATGGACAGATTATGAGACAACGGCCCCTGGACTCAGAAATGTAGAAGGGCCTCCACCCCTCTGGCCCCACACCTGAACTTCAGTCTCAGGCCATTTAAGTGACTCTCTTAAAACAGTAGTTCCACAGTTGGTCAGTAGATGGAGGCAGAAGACTGTGGTGGTTCTGGTTGCTGACTGTTGACTGACTGGGTGTTGTGTTTGTGTTTAAGGCGGCGTCTGGAGGCGAGGGTCTGCCCGTGGCGGTGCAGTGTGTCGCCCTGCCGTGGCAGGATGAGCTCTGCCTGCGCTTCATGAAGGAGGTGGAACAACTGGTCAAACAGAGCAGAAAGTAAGGCCTGGAGGCCACAGGTGGGGCTGCTAACTTCAGGGTCTTCTGGTCAAATTAGATTGAAAACACCTAGTGAATGTGAAAACACAAACAACTACACCTGTTAGCCGCATTAAAACAAAATGTAATATGAGTAGAAGTTAACACAATTAATATTGCTTTAGCAAAGGTAGTTGAGTTCTTGAAAATCTTTAATATTTTGAGTTTCACTCTTCTGCTCTACAAGGATAAACTCAGGCATTTTCAGCTCTTTGGTGTTTTAGGCCCATAATAAAGATTTAATAAATGTTAACCGTGAAATGGTTAAAGGGGACATATCAGGTTCATACTTGTATTTTGGGTTTCTACTAGAACATGTTTACATGTTTTAATGTTCAAAAAACATTTATTTTTTATTCATACTGTCTGTCTGATTAAACCTTTGTCTGAAACACTAAAAGATAGTGCACCTTTGCAAAGGTAGTACTCAAGCCGTGGGCGGTATATGCCTGCATGTGACGTAGGAAGGTGAGCCAAATCTGAATGGCTTGTTGAATCACATGTCTTCTGATTTAGGCAGCCCACAAAAAACTGACTGGGTTGTCTTATTTCACAGTTTGAAGGTTGGTAGACACTCCAGATACCCAAAAGAGAGTTTTTCATATGTTCCCCTTAAAGTTGACATTAATGTTTACTGATTGGAAAAGTGCTTTCCTTCCTTGTTTATCTCTTTCATTGAGAAACCCCAAGATTTTAACACTTTGTTTTGTTTGTATTGTATTGTATTGATAACATCAACTTAGACATTGTTTGCTTTTAATAAACATATTTGCTTTAAAATTAAGAGTCTGACATCACAGGCATGATTAGATGATCTTTATATTTATTTTTTTGCGAAAATCAGCATCCTGTTTGGACATTAGTATGTGTGAAATAAGTCTTTGTTCTGTTTTTCCATCGCAGGCCTTGTTTAATATTTCACACAATGTAGCATGGACAGGAACTACATGCTTTAGAAGAAATTTAATTCACATCACCATTAGGCAAAGAGGCACTGCAAGCACATGCAGAAAATAATTCATAATGAATACGGAAAATGTTCTCTCCGATTGTCTCTAAGCAAAAACTGACAGCTTTCTATGATAGGATGACTGAGAATAAAATAAAGTGACTGATTTCTCATAAAGGAACTGCTGCTGTTATTTGTTTCCACAATAGAAATGTTGAAATTTGTTCTCAGAGGTTGGAAGTCACTAGAGATGTTCTGATACCATTTTTTCCTTCCCAATACCGATTCCGATACCTGAACTTGGGGTAACAGCCAATACAGAGTATTGATCTGATATCAGTGTGAAAAAAAAAAATCTATTGTTAGTATTATTATTATTATTATTATTATTTAACAGCTGCTAACTACTGACCATGTATGGCCTGGCTCAGGTTAAACCCTTTGTATAACAATTCTGTATTCTCTCAGTTGTCTACTCAGTGGATAGCCTGTGTGCTAATTTGTCCTGCAGGGTGCAATATTCACACACCCTACTCAGGTACAATGACAGCATTTGTACCCTTTTACGTACATCCTTGTACCTTGTTTGAGTTTAGCAGCTTGCAATTTAGAAAATTAGACTTTAAATAGGACAGGAACAGCAGTGAAACAGTATCTTAAAAACTAAATCTAGGAATAAATATAAATTCCTTTAATAATTTGCTATAGTGCTGCAGCCACAATTTAAGTTGTCGTGCTCTTTCTCGTGATGCGTCTTCAAATGTTTTACACTGTGAAATATCACCAAATGGCTGACATTTCCCTCGCTCTGTCTACTCTCCACTAGCACCGCACTGTTGTTGTTTTGCCATCGTCACGTAACAAACTGCCTGCAATCAGTTCTTCTTCACTGCTCTAAAACAGTAGTTGCCAGTGGCAGCCATGATACATTCAGGGCGACAGTACAGTCAAAGCTACTGTTTTGGAGTGGAGAAGAACAATTGATTTCCAGTTAAACAAATTGTTTTTTTTCTGGGTTGATAAATTATCGAATCGGTGCATAGACTGGAGTACTCGCCAATATCCAATCCCGAATTTTGGGCATCGGAACAACTCTACAAGTCACTAAATCGTGATCCTCTGTTCCTTCCTCTGCTCATCTGGGTCTGGTTTGAGTTGATATTTACAGCTTTTAAAATCTGTGCATTGAACACGTTTTTGTTATTGAACATCTGACAAACTGAGTTTATAAAGTGTGTTGTACCTTTAAGGCATCCGGCAGCTGTGAGGGTCTAAAACCTTCGTCTTCATCCTCCACCTCTTCCTCTCCATCACTTTGCCAGAGATGAGCGCAGATCATGTTCATTCTTATTGTGAGTGATTGTTGCGCTGATGCCTTAACAGGAAACAGAAAAGAGATAAAGGAGACTAATGACACATGGCGCCTCCATCTACAAGGCCAGCGCACCGTGTCGTCATATTGTGATTACCCCGTGCTATTGTAAATATGTGTTTCTGTTGGGTTTACATAAATTTACATATGTTTTAAAACTCTCCTGGGATGGGAAACCATTAGGGACAATGTTAGTGTTTTCCATTACAATCGCCCACGTTTGCGCTGCGGTCTCATTGAATGGAAATGGCCGTGTGCGTGCGGTGGAGGAAGGAGGGCACATTAGGCGAGGAGGGGAGCTGGAATTGAGAGGTTGTTCTTAGCATTATCTGTGGCACATAGAGAGAGAGTGTGTGGCTCTCGCTGTGCCACTCAGTCAGGGAGCATTAAGCTTTAAGAGGCAGTGAAGAGACTCAGGTCTTCAGAGGGAACTTGACATTGTTCATAAATCCCTCAGGATCTGAGACAGAAGCAATGACAAGTACACACACACACACATACACAAAGTCAGTCTGCAGATTGCCCCATTAAATACATTTACCAATTCCAATTTGGCAGTCGTGTGTATTATATTACATATTAAAATCAATTTAAATGTTATTAATATACCGTAGCACTTTAAAAGCATCACAGATGATCAAAGCATAAGTGATATAGTGCAAAAGACAGTCAGTCAGTTTGCCAAATAAGATATAAAAAAAAAATGGTGACCATCTAAATTCAGATTTTTTCATTTAATCCTAACATCTTATTTCAGTTACACAATACTAGCATATAACACACACGTCACTTTAAACGTATAAGACATGTAATGTGTCAGACTGTAATGAAAATGTAAGACTTAATTTTTGCTATTAGGTCCAACTTTCTACTAAGGGACTGCAGATGAAAATTATCAGTTTCCGCAAACACAAAGCATTTACATTTTAGTAAACAATTAATGTAAACTAAATGAAAAAGCAGGTTTCTATAGGCCTTTGTCACAAAAGACATTTTGACATGTCGCAGTACAAAAAACGTATGTAAACATAAAAATTAATGATGGCTGAATTCCATTTAGCTGTTTCAGTTTCAGGGTAGTGGGAAAGTGCATGCTGGCTCATTGACTATGTTGCATGTTACATGCACAAAATATTTCGTTTTTTGCCCTTATTCCGAAAAAGACTATTCCTACTCACATACCTACTTTACATGACTAATGAAAATTAATATTACACTAATATTCCCATTAACATGCAGCCATACATACTCTGATTAACGTCACCGGACACAGTCTCTCTCTTTCTTTCCTTCAACCACCTTCTTGAAAAGGTTGGCATTGTGTTATTCATGAACAAGCATCGCTCAAAACAGTGAGGCGACACACGTCAGCTAAAACCACAATATCACTCTATATTTCACCTGCTTGGCAGTAATGTTAGCAGACCAAACGAAGGACAAGGGAAACCTCTGTTGGTCTGGAGGAGTTGCAGCATTTATTTCTGCACAAACGTCCACTGTACATTCACTAGATATTCTCAGAGCTAACCTAACTCTTCTGCAGTGTGTAGTGTGCGCGCATGAACGTGAGGTGGAGCGAGAACGAGTGTGGTGTGTGAGTGGAGGCAAGCAGAGGAGCACAGACTCCGGCCCTGGAGACCAAAGCTACGGTCTCCTCCACCGACCGCGGTCAACACTGTTTAACAGACGGGCTTCACTAGATATAACTTTCTGGTTTTGGTGCTTCCATGTAGTTTGTGTTGGAGTCTGATGGTACGTGTCCACAGGGAGTCTGAACAGTGTGCATATGCGAGCACGCATGGAGAACCGACCCGGGTGATTTATATGTAAAAAGTTACAAACAGTCCCTTTAACATTTAAAGGGACAGTTTGTAACTTTTTAAGCGTATAAATGTAGCGGGTCGCCACACATGTGCGCTCGCATATGCGCGTTCGCGTGTGGCCGCTGCCTCTCCTCCTCTGCCTGCCTGCCTTCACTCAGACAGCGCGCACGTTCTCGCTCAGCTCGCTCCACCTCTAGACGTGAACGCCCGCTCACTCCACACTGCAGAAGAGTTAGTTCAGCTTTGAGAATATCTAGTGAATGTACAGTGGACGTTTGTGCAGAAATAAATGCTGCAGCTCCTCCAGACCAACAGAGGTTTCCCGTGTCTTGTGAAGTGACGCAGCTCCTCAGCGAGTTACGTTGTCGTCTCGTTACCGACCAGGTGGCAGTGTCTCCCTGCTCTCTCCGCCCGCAGCCGGAGAGAGCAGGGAGACACGCTGCAGAGCCCTGCTGCCTCAGCCTATGCTGAGGCAGGAAAAGCCAACACTAAGATCAGATCAAAATCATGTTCATGGAGAGACCTTCGTCTGGTCAGCTAACATTACTGCCAAGCAGCTGAAATATAGAGTGATATTGTGGCTTTAGCTGACGTGTGTTGCCTCACTGTTTTGAGCGATGCTCGTTTAGGTATATTTAGAGCGAGCAAGCGCGAGCTCGACGCTGACTTTCGTTGATTTCACGGCCACAGGTGTCGCTGTTAAGAAGCATTTCTGAAAGTTACAAATAGTCCCTTTAAGAAACGTGTGGAAATTTGTAAATAATAGTAATAACCCACAATTAAAACCCCGTACTATATTCATTCATGGAGCTCTGCAAGTCACTGCATGTTCTACAACACTGTCCTGCACATATTTCAGAATAAATGCTTGAGGGCTTTTATTTTGAAATGAAAGTAGGAAGTGTTGATTTAAAAATAAAACTTTACTTTTTTTCCATCTCCGTAACATTATCTACAGATGTAGACACCAAAGCTGTAGTAATGTAGCTGGTATGATGTACATATACAGTCAATAGATCACTTTCACTGTCTGTTGTTGCTGTGAACCGCGTGTCTCGTGTCAAAAATAGGCGAGACCTTGAATCTCTAGAAGAGACAAAGCTGAGACGTGGGCTATGTGGCTGCTCTAACCTGTTAACACGGACGTCGAACTACAAAAAAAAAAACAGGTAACCTAGCCGCCACACACTGCTGACGTTCCCAGTGTGGCCGAGGCTTTCGCATAACACCCCCTGAAAACACATTTTCTCTCTCAGCTTCCTACTCTGAATGATGGATTCCCATATTAACACAACATTTTCTGCCAATTATTATTTACTATTTAACCTTTATTTATCCAGGACAGTCCCATTGAGATTTAAAATCTCCTTTCCACAGGAGTCCTGGAAAATGTCACGTACTTCTGAGCACCAAACGATTCAGCAACAACATTTTAAATTAAAGGTGATGACAGTTTGTGGGTTTGCTTCTGTAGCTTTGACTGTTAAATATCATGCACCCTAAAATAATGCAGAGGGCCCCAGCAAAAATTAGCAGGGACGTCCAACCAAACTGTTGGACCTGACATTTGCTGCAACTCGATGTAATGTCATCCAGCAATGCACCACTCTGGCCAATCAGGTAAATGCAAGCACACATTCCTGGTGGATTACTTTGGGACAGGGTGATTTTCTACTATTTACCCTGGTTATTTCAGAAGTCACATGACCTGTCATAGGTAGTACTTCAGAACGTTAGGTGACCCAAACATTCTCAGCCGAGTAAATGCATTTCCTGTTTACTGTATATGTGGCATAATGGTCTCACAGAGGCCAAACATTTACCTCATTCTCTTCTCCGAATTCCACAAATTCCGCAAACTACCCGCAAGCCACACTAGCTTGAACCTGACTGAGATAACAGGAAGTGCAGCATACAGCGGTACCATCTGTGATGTTACATCTGTCCTTTTTTTGACGTGAATCCCTCTCCTTTGTCCCAGGTCTAGTAACCCACCCCGAGAACTTTCTTCATGTGCTCGTACACCACGTAGGAGATGCTGACGGCTGGAACGACTTTGAGGAAGTTTGGGGTGATGCCACGATACAGGCCCGGTACACCTTCATGGGATATGATGTATTTGAACTGGCCCACCATGGTCAGCTTGGGTTTGCCCTCAATGATGGCTGAAAGAAGAGAAACAACTTATTGCTGGAATATGAATAGATATATATATGATAGAAAATGTCTGAATCCACAGCATATGTCACCTTGTGCCTGCATACGTGTCCGAATGAGAGCGAGGGGATAGGATGCCAACTGGCCGCAGGTGCTGGAGACGGTACCGCAGCCCAGCAGGACCAAAACTCCTGGATCTGCTGTATTTACGCAGTACCTCTGGAGCCAGGCGTTCTTCAGAGTCTTGAAGCATGAGCAGTTAGACAGAAGAGTGAAGGAAAGTAGGATATAAGAGGGAAGAAAAAAGAAGGAAATAAATAACATTTGCTAAAAAATATGAAACAATATATTCAGGAGCCGTTTTTAAAGATTTATGTCTTCAGTAGGAACCAGTTGATTTGGGTCTGAGAGCCACAGTGAGTAGGGAAGACCAAAAGCATTGAGAGACGGACTAATATCTTGTTGGTTTTTGGTCTTTTAATAGTAATAATATTCACAATAAAAAATAAAAAGAATGAGCTCTTTCTTGGGAGTTGGATATTTTTGGACCAAACCAGCAATCTATCAGTCAATCAATCAAATAATATCAATATATTTATTTATATAGCACCTTTCAAACAAAGTCAAATGCAATTCAAAGTGCTGGACAGACGATTGACAAAAATATATTGTTGAAAATGGATTTAGAGACTAATGCACACCAAAACAACCAGTATAAAAGTGCATCGAATAAGAAAGCAATAAGAGATGGGTATTTAAGATAATAAAAGATAAATTTAATACAAGGAAATAAAAATAACAATAAAAATTAAAAAATTAAAATTATGAAACTACACAAAATAAGCAGATTGTATTAAAATGTATACAATTTTAATAAAATAAAATAGAATAAATGAGATAATAATGATCAGCAATAAATTGTTGATTAAGTAAAATAGAGTGAATAAACACTATAATGATGATGATAAACATAATAAGTATTAAAAATAAAAAAAACTTTAAATTATAAAACTATAAAACACTACATAAATGGCTTTTTAGTTTACGTTTAAAAATATCAATATTTTCAGCTCCTCTCAGTTCCTCTGGAAGGTTGTTCCAGAGGTTGAAAGCAGCATCACCAAATGTTTTTGTTCTGTTCTGAACAACTAAAAGAGAAGAACTGGAGGATCTGAGGGGCCTTCCTGGTTCATAAACCAAAAGCATTTCTGCAAGGTAGTCTGGTACAAGTCCATGTAGTGCCTTATAAACTAATAAAAGAATTTTAAAATCAATAAGAAAACTAACAGGTAACCAGTGCAAAGACTTTAAAATCAAATTTCCTATCAATTCAAGTTCCTTCTATATAGTCATGTTGTGTGGTTTCTACTACAGTTCAGTTATTGTGGAACAGTGGCTAAATTACATGTAGAAAAACATACTGTCGGCACATGTGCACACACACACCTCATACACAGCCAAGTCAATGCCAGCATAGGGGATGATGCCCAGTGTATTTGGTAAGTAGCCCCTGTAGAACGCCCGGAGTCCCTCCCTCTTCAGGATCTGTCTGGCACAATCAGCCATACCTGAGTATTGTCCCGTCTTCCTTAATGTAAGACGAGTCTTCAACACCTACCCAACAGAGGGGGGGACAGACAGGAACAATAGATTATTCTTCGATTGGACATTGGACCAGGAGATAGAGCTGGTTTTTGTATTCTTTTATTTACAAAGAAATAGCATCAAGAGGCCATTTTGCTGCTACTGCTTATCTGGGTCTTGGTCATCATGGTACGGTGACATTCTTCTACTTAGCCGCATCTTCCAACTTCTTCAGTGAAATCCAGAGGAGTTCCAGAACGCGATGTGTTATGTAATCCCTCCAGCATGTTCTAGGGCTGTATTCGAAACCGCATACTATACTACTAGTACGTACCGATTTGGCCAAAATGTAGCATGTAGTATGTAGTATGCGAACAAAAGCAAAATCTCCAGTATGCCAAAAGTACCCAGATGTCGTACTGATTCGGAAAAAATCTCCAGTATGCATCGGACCAGTCTTCCTCGCCTACTGTATCCCACAATGCAAAGCGCTGGACCGCTGCAGGCTATGGTTACAATAACAGCAGCCAAAAACAGCTTGTTTTTTTACATTTTTCGTAGCTATAGCATCATTAAATTCACTTCTGAAAAGTTTTGAGGCAAGAAATCAACAGCGTAGATTTCGAATATTGACAGTTTTACGATATCAGATGGTGAATCGAACATTTGCTCCACCGTTGTCGGAGTTTAGAAGCTCCTACAAACTGCCGTGACAGCTAGCTAACTTCTCGATGGTCAGTCCGCCCCTGGGCTCAAGACATCTTTACTCTAATGACAATTGGTGCCAACCATGGCTACTGAGTCTTACAGCTGAAGAATGAAAACGATGCTTGTATTTTCTCAGAAAGCAGTCTTGCTTATTACAGGAGCTTTTTGGCACCAGAACTTGATTTGCATTCATTTAAAACTCATTACGATAAAAACAGTTGTTAAGCTCCACAAACAGTGGCAAAACATTTGCAAACTGGCCTTTAAGCCCTATCTTAACACGAACCTTCCAATTATTCAAATTTCAAACTGACCTCCATGGGGTAGATGATGGTCTGAGCAGTAGCTCCTGCCAGAGAGCCAGCAACGAACCTCTCTTGTACCCTTAAACCGCCCCCCTCTTTACTTCCTCGGATCAGCCACTTGATCTAGATTAAGAGAAGGAACAGGAGAGGAGGGGAAAGCGTACACCATGGAAGAAGATGTTGGGAGGGCACAGAGGACCGGTAGTGAATTTGATTAACCTGACGTATGAAAATGATGTATATAGGATTCATTCACTTTACAATCGACATGCAAGCGGATAGATTTTCACTTGTTGATTAATTAGAGTGTACTGTACCTGTTCGTAGGCCATAAACTTAATGGCAGATTCAGGGGCAATCTTGAGGACGTTGATGCCATTTCCCCTCCAGAGGGAGAAGACGCCTCCCTCCTGGACCATCCCCCTCAGTCCGGACCACAGGTTAATCCCCCGAGACGAAGAACCGTGCACCTGGACACACAAACACCGCCAGCTCACTCATCTTTATTACAACCTGATGACTGTGCCAAGTTTGAAATGTTACTGTGGGCTAGCGTGTACATCCGACCCCAGTGGTGTTTATCAGGTTTGCCTGATGAAGACGTTGTAGGTGGAACAGTTTAGCAGTATGCTAACATGTTGGCAAACATCCAGCAGACACATGAACAATTATCCCCAAAACAGAAGCCCGTTGCTCTGAAAATACACACCAGAGTTGTTGGAGTCCTGTGACTGCCGGCCTTCCAGACTCCGTTAACATGTTGCTCAATTTAACAGATGTGGGTTCCCCGTCACACAGATGAGACTTCAGATTAAGGGGACTTATTGATATGGGTAACATACGTTTACATTACTAAGCAACTGTGAATTAAAAACTAAAATCTGGTCCTCTCTCAAGGTTCGATAGTGGAGAGGAGGTCGTGTTGCTCTGGCTCTATCTATTCGGCGTGGAGAGGAGGTCATGTTGCTCTGGCTCTATCTGGTTGGCATGGAGAGGTGGTCGTGTTGCTCTGGCTCTATCTATCTGGCGTGGAGAGGAGGTCGTGTTGCTCGGACTCTATCTGGTTGGCATGGAGAGGTGGTCGTGTTGCTCTGGCTCTATCTATCTGGTGTGGAGAGGAGGTTGTGTTGCTCGGACTCTATCTGGTTGGCATGGAGAGGAGGTCGTGTTGCTCTGGCTCTATCTGGTTGGCATGGAGAGGTAGTCGTGTTGCTCTGGCTCTATCTATCTGGCGTGGAGAGGAGGTCGTGTTGCTCGGGCTCTATCTATCTGGCGTGGAGAGGTGGTCGTGTTGCTCTGGCTCTATCTATCTGGCGTGGAGAGGTGGTTGTGTTGCTCTGGCCTTCTTCTGCTTTAACACTAACCCTTCAAGTTCAATTAACCCACACAGTAATGCTGGCTATCGGATACTATTATTATATTGAATATTATTGGATATCTGTGTTTAAACCTTTGATCAGTAATAAATTAGTAATATTTCATTGTCTCTTTGTAGAAAGAGACCATAATAAACCAATAGGAGGTTTCAGAGTTCTGCCAGTCGTTCCTCTGTTATCTAAGTGACATTTCAAGCTTCAACACAGGCAGAGCCAGCGTTGCTCTGTGTTTTAGCTGGTAGCGCTTCAACCACCCACCTGAACTACCCACCGTGTGCTTTGTTTCATTTCTGTAAGTGAGTGTAAGTGAAAGCACTCTGAACACGGACTCTGAAAGATAGCCATAGGTGGATGTTTCCACAACACTGTATTCACTAACAGTGAATGCTTGCTATTGCAGCTGTTGCTCAGTTTTCCACTGGAATTAAAAACCAGGATGAATCTGTGAGTGAAGGACATGCTAACAGCATTTCCTGCTAGTGGCGTTGTAACTCACCTCATCAGTCAGTGTTCAAGTTTAGTCACTTAAAATATATATACTTAAAGGATAT
>CAKAOH010038348.1:0-49567 GCA_916701665.1 Sebastiscus tertius
TAGTAGTAGTAGCAGTAGTAGTAGTAGCAGTAGTAGTAGTAGCAGTAGTAGTGGTAGCAGTAGTGGTAGTATAATGTGTGTCTATTTAACCGGAGACTCTCGGGGCCATATGGTGATAAATAAAGCAGCAACAATTAATCGATTAGTTGTCGACTATTAATCGCCAACTATTTGGATAATCGATTAATCAGTTTAAAGTAGAATATTTTCTGGTTTCTTTCCTCCTCTATGACAATAAACTGAATATGTTTGAGGACGTCATCTTGGACTTTGAGAAACACTGATCCACATTTTTCACCATTTTATAAACCAACCATCTGAACAGGGAAATAAGCAACAGATGAATCAAGAGGTAGTTGCAGGCCAAGTGATAAATCATTCGTAGTGTATCTCAAATAGTGATAAAAGTGCTTTGAAAACAACAACTGCCATCACCACTGATTACCAGAGGTGCCACCAAAGAGAACTAAACAGAGATCTTTGAGATTTCAACTCTAAGATCTGCATTTTAAAACACATCTCTTCTGCCTTTAACATTTTACGTTTAGACTTGTCGCAGTAAAATAGGCGTTCCTAATAACATTAACCATCGTTCTGTTCCAAGTCATGATGATGAGCTCTTATTCACCAGAGTGAAACTGAAGCAGCTAAACAGCATTCAGCCAGCATTCACTCTTCACCGAGTTAAAAACAGACGTGCCGTTTTAACGTAGAGCAGCACGTTTGTGTAAAACAGCAGCTGGAACAGAAGAAGTTACCGTGGATCAGAGGTGGAATTATTACGGCTTTATTAATCATAGGCTAAATTCAAAAAAGCAGACATTCAGCAACAGGTTGAACATTGTAGCAGCGGGAGTTAACAATAAAGTGGGTGACGTCCACACCATGCATTCAGCTCAGGAGAACAGGGACGCCGTCTCAACGGTCCGTGAGTCGAAAGTCAATCTTTGCTTTCCAGAAATCTGTTCCGACCGCATCGACACAAGAGTGTTAGAAATAAAACTACCTGCCGGGGAAGAAAACAAACTGAACAATTAGTCAAAGAAAAAGGTGTTTAAGGATATAATGCAGGTCTGTTTTATTATTAATTTAGACAGGTCTGATATTTCATTGCAACAGATGGAATCTTTCACAAGTCCAGAAGTTCACTTCGTCACAAAGGCAGAGCTTTATGGGAAAAAATAAACTTTTATTCATCCTTCTTTTCCCCTTGTGAGGTTGATAAAAGAAACCTTTACACACACACACCAAATCAAAAAACTCTCTCTTTGTCCGTCACTCAAATTCCAGTTAGAACCGACATGAAGACCAAAAACAGCAAGAGCCCCGAAGAAAAGGACCGCTTGGCTTGCGACCACGTGACACTGAAACCTTCCGCCATTTTTAAAACAAACTGAAACCAAAACAAAGAAAAAAAGGAAAACAAGATCAAATCAAATGCCACTCTTTAACACGTGGTGGGTCAAATCCAAAACATGTTTAGTTACCTTAACATTGCACCTCAGTATTAGGGAGGGGGGGTGAAAGCTGAAAAGGTTTCCACCCTAAAACAGAATTCTCTTTTTATTCCCATCAACCGAACAACTACTTCTCTTTCTGTTTGTAACGACCTCAGCCCGTCACTCCGTCACAATCCGTCAGAACAACATGAAGCTTCAAGTCTGTTGGCGATAACCGCCGTCAACCAGATAAAACACGTCACGTCTCCGTTTTAATGAGCTCGTTCATCATCAGTCATCGCCTCCAGGCTGGAGCGGTCTGAATTCTGTTTTAGCGTGTTCCCCCGTCCCGTTAACAGCTCCGTGTTTTTGTGTTAAACGTTACAACGTTACAGAGAAGTTGCCAAAGTGGATGATTTTTTTTTTTAGACTACACATAGTTTCTGCTTAAAGTTAATTTGAAGATGTCATACTGGTGGGGGGGGTGAGTAAGAGGCATGGTGTATACTCTGTGTGTGTGTGTGTGTGTGTGTGTGTGTGTGTGTGTGTGTGTGTGTGTGTGTGTACACTCAGTGTGTAAAAAGAGAAAATCTTTTTTTTTTTTCAGCTGGTTGGTGTCCAACCTGTGTTTGCTGGGCTGTTGTGTGTTGGAAGGTGTGTAGGTGTGTGTGTGTGTGTGTGTGTGTGTGTGTGTGTGTGTTGTGGGTTGAGGTTGGCCATCAGGGCAAAGAGTTCAACAAATCCTGCAGGAAGAGGTCCGGGTCTGCGATTTCTGAGAGGAGACCTGGAAGAGAAAGTTCCAGTTTCTTAATGACATTTAAAGGGGAACTTTTGTATTTTGCATCAATGTTTTTGTGTCTGCATGACAAATAGTGACAACAATGTTTGAAATGTGTCCAGTATTGAGGCAGAACGCTGTAACCGGCAGCTGTGAGGGCAAGTGAGCAGCGTTAATGTAACGTTAAGTTCACTAAAAGCACTCCTTTTTGCTGCTGACAGGCTCAGATTGTTTTAACAAACAACGTTTTATCAAACGGAATCGAGAAACGTAAGACAAACGTAACTTTAGGAGACGGTGCTGTATAATCAGGCGTGTATGTATACTGACCTACGACGTCACAGAACTCTGACAAGGACTCGGCGGGCATGAGTTCATCCTGGAAGGCCCTGAGCACGCGCTCCGACGCCTCGAAGATGGGCATGTCGTTGTGACGGACATATTCTGCCAGTGAGAAGGACCAGCCCCCCTCCGTGTTGCTGGTGGGAACTTTCTGCACGGCCAAAGAGAAGAGAAAGAGAAGTGAGGGAAGAGGCGGTCAGTTGATGTAGTTTTATCACTGATGTCAAAGAAAACTGTGGAGCCTTTGTTCAGGCGTTAACACTGATTCATTTTTAAACACATCTTTAACTTTACCAAGATAATAAATAACACATACATAGCTTAATATCATCTGAATGATGTTTGTGGCATCAACATTTACCCTGAACATGTCGTAGACGAGATCCACCAGACCCCAGAAGAGAAGAGGCGAGCGATAGACTGCATATTCCTTTGGTGCTTTATCTGTGAGTCTGATGATCAAAGAGAGGGAGAGAATGAAGGTACTCAACTTGCACAAATACCGATCAATTCTGATGGTACGTGTCCACAGGCTCCGTCCTTTCCACCCATTCATTGTCTATGTAAGCAGCCGTGCAATGCATTCTGGAAGTGTGGCGGCGTGATTCGAGAGACGGAGCGTCACGATGGACGTTCCTCATTTGCATAAAGTTGAGTTCTAGTCTACTTTATGCAAATCACGGGCGTCTGACGCGCCGCCTCTTGAAACTCGAGAATCTTTTAAAATAAACGTTGTTGGCCCACCAAGCGTCCAATCCCAGGAAGCGGCCTGTGCCCTCGCGATAAAAAACGGCCCGGTGGACACGTACCATTCGTGACTTCAAGTTCCACAAACAATGATAAAAAAAGCCGCCTGTTACGTTCATGAATAAAACTGGTGGGGTTAAACTAGCTGCCTCTTTATTTACAGAAAAATAAAACAGAAGTTAAGAGTCCTACTTGTTGGTGCAGACTGCGGAGACCTTGCGGGCGTGTGCGTTGACCAGGAGTCTTCGTAGGAAGTATAAACGTGAACTCCTCCAGCGTTCGGGCGGCATGATGTGCATGGCCAAGATGGTGAAATAGTGCGGCCCTTCCACCTCGTACGAGCTCTCCACCCATTTCTCACACGGCTGCTCCTGGAAACTCTGAAGGTTCTTATCCTCCCGGGACGTAGCCCTTGTACTGCAGCGACAGAGGGAGGGAAACACATGAGCTCATCTAGCAGCTGGTACAGATTGAATGTGTGGTGAGTCAAAATAAAAAGGTCCGTACGTGTTGAGGACGTAGAGCACGGTGTGGATGATGTAGGGGATGAGGTGGATGTTGCTCTCCCGTCCTCCTCCTCCCGTGTCCACGCTGAACGATTGTTCCGTAGCGAAGCGGAGGAACAGCAGTTTGGTGTCGTGGATGTTGAGTTGGTACGTCGGCTCCCGCTGGCCCGTGCACTCCTGCAGATATGTGTTGTGCCTGTTCGCCAGAGAGAAATCCAGTCGGGTATTATTTACCGTGTCCCACACGAAGGAACGTTTCTGTGTGTGTGTGTGTGTGTGTGTGTGTGTGTGTGTGTGTGTGTGTTGATGCGTGACTTTACCTCGCTAAGCACGTAGCGAAGGCTGATTCTGGCACATGTGGCCCCCACACAGGAAGCAGCCCATTGCACTTGGTGTTGGCGTTCTGGAGAGCAGCACTCTCCCACTCCTCTCGCCCACGGGCCAGCCTGCATCGGGGGGGAAAAGGGAAAAATAAAAACGTGAGGTTGCTGCAGAACGGTTTTAAAAAGGGCAGCAGTGTAAACATCAGCAGGTACGTGGTGGCGTTAGTTGCTACCTGACGGCTGCCAGATGGCAGTCGTAGTGGACTATGTTAAAGTGCGACACAGTGCTGTAGCCCTGCTGCTTCCGAGGCTTGTTCTCAAAGTCCTCCAAGGCCACACGCTTCGTGAAAGTGTAAATACCCAGGACTTTGGTTGGCTGCGATGAAACAGACAAAGAAACGTTGATTCAAAACACCACGAGTGGATTTAACACACAAGTGGATTTCCGACTCAGTCCTCAGCTGGTGTATCATATATATCTGCTTACAGTGGCAGCTGATACATAAAACACTTTAATCCAAACTAAAGTGTGTTTTCTATAATCCTGGATGTGTACCTGGAATTTGTAACCTTCTCTACAGATGCAGCAGGTCAAGCCCGGCTCCTCTATCAGCTCCTCCATTTGCTTCAACAGTGAGGTCTTGGTCACCACCTGACCCTTCTCATTGGTCTGGAAGGCACACATTAAAACAATAAATCAACAACGTAACACCGGGATGAGAGAGACGCCAATGAACATCATTTAAAAAACAGGGAAGAGTTCGATAAAGGGAGGAAAAGAGTACCGTCATGCCGAGTGTTCCCAGAGCTTTCTGTCTCATGGCCATCGCCATGCGCTTCTTCTCAGATCTGGTCTCCCGGCGGGCCGCTTCGATCTTCAGGTTAACGTCGCTGTGCTCCCTCAGAGCCTCCAGAAGGTTTTCCGCCAGCGTGCCGATGCCTTCGTCACTGGATACCTGCTCCAGCTTGTGCAAGTTGGTTATTGAATCTGTGCCAATCAGAACCTGAAGGAAGATAAGAAGACATCCAGTCATGTTGGGAAGGTGACGGGAAGTAGGAGAGTATTGTTGATGCAGAGTCTAACAGGTTTAAATGGTTTACCTCGTGATCACTCCTCAACACCGACCTTATAATAGGGTTAGAATTCTAAGTTAGTTTATCATTTTAATTTAGTTTTGACTTTTCAATTTCATTTTAGTTTAGTTTCAGTTTTTCAGAAAGGTTTAGTTTTACTTTTTATATATTTGGTTTTAATGTTACAGTAGTTTTAGTTTGTTTTTGTTCGGGACAAATAATGAAGTATATAGTTAAATACATGCAAAATACACGGTCGGACCTCCGTTCAGTTTCTGGAGTTCAAAGTCACGACAGCTGACAGAAATTCATGCCGTCTCCTTTTTTCGAAATTTGAAATGAATGCACTTTTCTTTTATTATTTTATTAGTATTTTAACCAGGAAATACAGTTTTAGTTTTTCTTAAAGGATAGAGTTTTTAAGTTTCAGTTCATCAAAAGATTTTCCGCTGCTTATTTTTGTTTTAATTTCAGTTTTAGCTCGGGCTGCACGATCACGGGCAAAATGATAATCAAGATTAATTTTGATAAACATTGAAATCACAATTATTTATCATGATTATTCATTGATTTTAGGGTTAAAATAATTTTATTGCACCTTCACATTTAAATAAACAGACTGCTTTGTGCTACATTCCTGCTAATGTACAAATCTTTGCATCAAAATAAGACACTCAAATTCAGTGCATATACGTATGTACATACAGTCCTGGTGGCTGGCTGTTAGTTGATCATGTTCATTTAATTGTGGGAAGCCAAAATCGTGATTGCGATTACCATTGGAATAATTGTGCAGCCCTAGTTTTAGTTGACTATAATAACCCGGCTCTGTACACGGGAACATTAATGATATTTAGTACCTGTGTGGGGGGATGCTGGGTAGCCAAACCACGGAGTAATCTGAGAATGAAGGGGAGAGCTGGTCTGGAGAGGAACTTCTTCCAGACGTCTGCATCCAGACTAACGAGAGAGGGCAGAGCATACAGTAGATTTAATTATATCAGAAGGTATCGACAGACTTGATCTTTGGGCTCTGGGAGATGACCTACTTTTTGGCGTTGGGGATATGTTTCTTCATGTAGTCCAGGGCGCTCTGTGTGATTCCTTTCTGGAGAATGAGGTCTTTCAGCTGATGGCCGTTGCTGTTATTTTTGATCCCAGCAGCGATTTTACAGAAGCAATCCAAAAACACTTTGTCGTCTGCGCTGTGCTCCTCGTCGTACCTTAGAGAACAAAGCCAGGGGTCAGGTTTACTTCATCACACACTGCAATACCCCAAAACACGGTGAGAAAGCTGAGTGATTCCCACTTGTCAAAGCTGCAACACGGTTTGAAGCGTTCCACCAAGATCCTCATCTTCTCCAGTTCACCGAAGGACAGGTAGGGGATGATGCGCAGCAGACCCTGCAGCACGCTGGGGTTGGAGCGCACAAACGGGGTGTTGATCTGGTCCAACAACATGACCAGCTGATCTTTGTCTCCTGTCAGCAGCAGGTTACCCTGCAGAAGACAAACCAGTGGCTGTTTGACTTAAACAGTTACATGCATACAATATTTACAGGTTTTGATATTATTATGACGTCAAACGTTTCTGTTTCTTCTCTAGGCTGCATTCACACCAGATCAGGCATTACCCCAGTTCAAAATGAATGGGAGGACATGCGTTTTCACACAGCTGCTCTATTTCCCCTCTAAATTAACACATAAAATTACTACTTTATAATATTATAACTTTATTCTCATAATATTACAACTTTTTTCTCTCGTAAACTTATGACTTTATTCTCGTATTCTCAGATTTATTTTTTTCCCTCCATGTGGCCCTGATACTAAAGATGCTTACCTTGTCCTCTGAGATCTCAGCATTGGCTTCGTCCAGAATGATCTCCATGATGCTCAGAACTTGCTCCGCTATGGAGGCTCCACCACTGTCCTTACTCTCCTGTTCTGCCACTAAAGCCTGAGAGGGAAAAGGACATTAAAACAGAGTTTTCTAAAACATTTAGAACCTGTATTAAAGATGCACCAGAACCCCCCTCCTCCCCACCGATCGGACTAGACAACACAACGTTACCTTGTCGCTGTAACACTCACCAGGTTCAGAGTTCCCAGCATGACGTTGAGCGTGTTCATCTCTGGTTTGACCAGCTGCTGCCTGTTGATCTTCACCTTCACACAGTAACTGAACAACTTCAGCAGGACCTGTGAGTGAGACAGAAGTTCACGTGTCACTCTGCAGCTCTGCTGTCGGGATTTATGAGAAATGCACGAGGGATTGCTGCGGATTTTCTGCTGATGCAAGACTATCCAAAATAAGAGACACTAATGTGAACCAAGGTTTCTTCATATGGTCTGGAATTTCTACAGCCCGCTCCTCTTCGTTCAGAGTAAAGGATTAAAGTGTAAAAATAATTCATGTTAGCTACAGGAAAGAAAATCTGATCTCTTTCAGTCACAAAACCCCGCTGGAATCTGTTAAAGGTACTTTATGTAACAATTTACACGTATTAATTGCTTTGTATTAAGAGTGTGAACAGACTGTAATGTAACTTCAAAACTGAGATCAGGAAATTGTTTAATTTTCACATATTTTAATTATTTTTTGGATTTTTTCAGACTATTCTCACATATTCTACGAATAATTTTCAGTCATTTTCTTTTCTTTTTTTTTTTGATTTTTCACTAATAATTTCCTGCCATTTTTCACATATTTCCGGAATGTTTTTATGCTTTTAGGCTCTTTACAAATATATGTTATTTTGTTTAATTTTCACATATTTTACTAATATTTGTCAGGTATTTCACAAATTTTTCAGACATTTTCCAATATTTTACTCATAATTTTCTGACATTTTTCAGATATTTTTCACATATTTCTGAATGTTTCTTCATGCTTTTAGCCTCCCTAGAAATAGATGTTGTTTTAGTTAGTTTTCAAATATTTACAGCCACTGGTGTTATTAATAACAGGGATTCTCTGAAAGTTACATATAGTACCTTTAAGACTCATTTTATTATTCATGTATTAAATTTCCAAACGTGTTTCCGTATCCTTTGAAGGTCAGAAAATAAAGATAATAGTCTTATTGTTGAGTGCTTACCGTGAGCAGATGTCTTCCTTGTTTAAAGTCTTTGATTCCAGACAGCCGGCTGAGCATACACTCCAGTCCTCCACACTGAGCCATGACTCCTGCCATCTTGTACACCTCCTCATCATCCTCCTCTTCATCTGTAATAAGGTCAGGTAAAACATGTGATGAGACGCTGCACATTCATCTTTTCCATTACTCTTTCAAGAAGGTATAGAATAAAGACAACTATGAGGACAAAGAGCATGTCGTCGAGGCTGCCGGTGAACAGCGTTAATGTGAATCTAACCTGTGGTTGAGTCCAGTGACTCGATGAACTCCTCAGTGGCGTCTCCCAGCAGACCTCTCATTCGATAGATGATTCTCATCGGCTCACCCTTTGAAAAGAAAAAGGCCAGCAGGCTCCTTGAGTAACAGTAAAGGCCTCAATACACCGCCATCATAATCAGAAATACTTGATTTGATCTGCAGCAGAGTTTTCTGTGAGCAGATCATGTTCATTTAATTTTGGGAAGAAAAATGTTTTGATCGCGATTAATATTGGATTAATTGTGCAGCCCTACTGATGACAGACATTTAGAGATACTGTAAACATTTAATGACAATCTGCACAATTCAAAATGCTCTGAAAAGGGTCACTCATTCACGGTTAAACTCACCTCGTTTGTAGGGCACCAGACCTTCTTGTAGACCTCGGCCACAGACAGATCCAAGCTAATGATTTTGTTGTTCACCAGAAGCTGCGGAAAACAGAGTGGCATCAAATGAATGTCTTGGAGCAGGGTCAACTTTTAGAATTCAAAGTGAAACAGAGAAGAGTTTGATAAAAAGCTAGCATCAAAACAAGAAATTGTGTTTTAGATATACAGGGGATGGAAGTTTAAACACATTTTACCTCCATGCCACTGTCGTCTTCAAGAAGCGCCACCAGGTCGCAGTCTTGGCAGATCTTGTTCTTGATGTCCCTCATCAGAGGGCCGATGCCGGGCTCGTTGCTGCTGTAGGGGTTTCCTGGCATGCGGCCCTGCAGGAAGTCCTCCTGCTGAGGATCCTTTTCCAGAGTCACAAAGAACTCTGTCACCTCGTTCTCCTCCTGAAGAACAAAGGATGAAACAACAGATGAAGACAAATTCACAGCTACACTGAATTATCCTGGAGGACTTTTCTAATAGATCTGCATTAAGGTAAAGGAAACTCACAGGATAGATGATGCTGCACAGCCTCTCAAAAATGAACACCGGTGTCCTGTAGTCATCCAGGTTGTACCGCTTTGCAGTCTCGATGCACACTGCCATGAAGGCTTTGGTTTCAGACTCCGTACCTGCACAACACAATGTTGATGTTTTTAACACACAATATACAATGACCTTCACAGAAAACAGATTTATAGTTTATCTGTTACCTATTTTATTAGGATACAGAAGCAGTAATGAAATACAAATTAAACCTCTTCCTAACTATGATTGGATATCTTTGCTATAAACACCAAACTGCAGCAGTAAAACCTCAACATGTGACACGGTTAGATACTCAGTGAGTCAGTGCAGACCTGTTGTCATGTCCTCCAGCATCTCCAGCAGCATGTCCTGAGTCTCATCGATGAGCTTGGTGCGCTGCACCACCAGTTTCCTCAGACACAGGTAGCCGTTGAGCACTGTGCCGACCAACCTGCTCTTGAAATGCCGCTTAATGGACTCCACCTCCACGAAAGAAGAGAGCAATCCTGCAGTGGCATCGGACACATACAAATCATTTAAATATTCAAGGAAAGGCATCGAAACAACATTCAAAAATGAATCAGCCTGAAGTGTACCGGACACCGGGTCCTGACTCGATGTGACGCAAGCGAGCGTCAGCGACAAAATCAGCTTGATTACATTGTTTTCAATTGGAGTGTCCTAACTGGCCGCGAGCGACGCAACGCTTTGAGCTGAACTTTTGTCGGACACACTGTTCCTTTTTTTTTGTCGCTCACGTTGAGAACGCAGCAACCTGGACGAGAAACGGCTGATTAGTTCATATAAAATGAGCCGACAGCCGGAGAAAACCGGGTCAGTTGTCCTGGATGTAGACAAAAGGACGTTAACTTGATTATTGTGACTCTGAGCACACGCATTGACGACCGCAGATATATGCATAGTGTCCACGAGAGAAAATTTATTACGAGCTAACTGGTGTCAAGAAATGTAACAGCACTGATGGTTAAAACAAAACACAAACACAAACACACAGCACAAAAGAGACAATTTTGGAAACTCTGTGAAATATGAGCCGTCACTACGATATTGCAGTACGAAGCCTCGTTTCAATCCGCTCCCCTCTTGTGTTTTTTAATCTAGCTCAATAGAAAAACACAGAGAAAGCAGGCCTACAAATCGGATGCATTAAAACACGGGCTATATTGTACGTCATTTCCAGTAAATATCACAATATAAAACGTGTTTTCTGTTTAAAAAGTAGGCTACAAACGGAGATAGCGAGTACTACTAACCCATCATACGTCCGGTCTCCAGTCTGATGTGGAGCACACAGCTCGTTTGTTTACATGACGTAGGACAGAAGTGCATATTTAATGCATTCAGTGTGGACAGAGCGTCTGACGGTACACGATGCGGCGCGACAGTCGGACGCTCGCATCCAGTTAGGACACGGTGTGAGGTATAAAAACCATCTGTATCATTTATTCCGTATCGGTGATCAAGGTCTCATCGAAACCCGGCAGCACCTCGTCAGGTCTCATTTCATGGTCAGACTATCAACGGGACTGAAACAAACATACCAGTCAAGCTCTTGAGGGCGTAGCCTTGCTGCAAGTCTGTGCTCAGTGTTGCCTCCTCCAGAGACAGCAGGTTGGCGATTTCCTGAACAGAGAATTGAAAGATCCAGTTTTATTTGCTATATTGACATTAAGTTCGATATAGACATATGATTCCTCTTATTGCCGTATTTGATAACAGTATGGATACCAAACATTTTAAATGGAATGAAAAGTAAAGAATCCTTGAACTTAAACATTAATTTCATCTAAACATTTAACTTCAAGGGAACCAGATAGCACATACAGATATTCTATGAAATCAACAGTCAATCAACATTTATTTGTATATATAGCCCTTTACAACAACCAAAAGGTACCCAAAGTGCTTTACATTAACATCAGGAAATAACAGGAATAAAAACATAACATATCAATAAAGATCATAAGGACAATGTCACAGCGCTACGAGGTATTAAAAGACAATCTAAATAAAAAAGTCTCAAGCTTAGATCACTAGGTCAGAGATGGTGCGTCTATCAGGGGGGAACTTGTTCCATAGTTTAGGAGCAGCAAAGGCACGATCACCCCACAGCTTACACCTCGACCTCGGGACTAAAAAGAAGTTGACCAGATGACCGCAAAGCCCCGTTATGCTCGCGGAGAGTTAAAATCTCAGATGAGTGCGGCGGGGCGAGGCCGTTAATGGATTTAAAAAACAAACATCAAGAGCTTCAAATCGATTCTAAAGCGAGCTGGAAGCCAACGGAGTGAGTAAAGGACGGTGGGTGATGTGTTCACGTCTGGAAGTGTTCAGCAGCATTTTCGCACAAGTTGGAGACGCACGAGGGAAGACTGGTTGAGACCAACATACGGCGCATTACAATAATCTAGTCTGGAGCTAATAAAGGCGTGGACTGCCTTCTCGAGATCGAGCCGAAATGGAGTTTATCTTACTATAAAATGATACTGTGTTGAACTTTTGGGGTGTTTACCTTGGTGATCAGGTTGCCGATGTACGGCAGGACTCCACGGGCCGCCAGGTAAACCTTCCAGTGTGTTGGCTTGATCAACTTCTGGTACAGACTCAGGTACTCCACCGCACACTCTCCGGCTACACTCAGCTCATCCAGATAACTGAGGGACACACAGTCAGAGACGTTTTACACCAAGTCACGTCTACAGTTGGGCTCGAGGTGCTTGATCCTACTTTCAGTCTCCTCACCACACCACATTTCCCCTTTCTTGATTATTGGTTAATTATTTTTACAGTTTTCATACTTCAGCTGTAGACGTTTACCGCTATAAAGCTAAGAAGCATGTGATTTGATTGGTGACATACAGAACATGCACTAACATACTGAATATACAAGCATTTAGTAGTGAGGAAATCTTACAGTGATGACAGTTTATGAACATTCCTAATACTGTTAATAATAATAATGTGACGTTTGTTTGACTTGCTGGTTTTGTGTTCGAGGCTCATACCTGGTGAGCAGGTCCAGGACTTGCTGCTTGCGGCTGGGGATCGTGGTTAGAGCCTCCACAATGGTGCAAGCTGCCTGTCTGGCTGCCTGAGTGGCAGGTGTGAAAAGGACCTGCAACAAATACAACTTTAGTCAACAGCTTTACGTTAAGAAGTGTGTAAAAAATAACAGGCTATAAGACGGTATTATAATATCTCAATTTAAAAATGATGACTGATTTCTAAGAAAATATATATATATATATATATATACACATGTGCACTTCTGACGCTAATGCCGCAAAGCAGCGGCAAAGTGTGGCCTGCGGCGAGCTGCTATATGATGTCTATGAAAAACTGCGGCAGCCGCTGTCGAGCTCAGCCGCCTGCGTCCGTTTGATTCTGCGGCGAACTGCAGCCAAACTAAGAGCTAAGCGCTCGGTAAACAGATCCTATGACTCCTGTGAAATGTTGACCCATGTTACAAAGAATTTCTTCCCGCCTGAAACACATGAACACGCCGCAGAAAAATTGAACTACTTCACCGCTGCCTGTTGTGAGTTAGGTATTAAAAAGAACAACAAGCAGAACACTAATATTGCTTTCAGCAAAACTGTATTTAAGAACAAAAAAAAGAAAAGGTACCTGTCGCAGCCAGTTGTTGTGGCTCAGTTTGAGCAGGCGAGGGAAGAGGCCTTCACCTTTCCTGGACCTCATGAACTGCTTCCACTTCCAAACGTACTTCTCCAACAGGTACTGCCTTCTCAACTCAGTCTTCCCCTGAGGCTTTGGCGTACTTTCCTGGCCTGTGGTTGTCAAGATAATGGCAACAGTGAAAAGCTTATCATCAAGAGCTTTCAGTGAGAGAACCATCTTGCTACACTGGGATATTATTTGTTTGGACCCATAGTTACTTACATCTTGCTGGGAGACACTTTTTCCAGGCCTCATAAGATGCTTTGGGGTCCTTCTTGAGCCAGAGTTGGGCCTGGGCGTGGATTTCATTACTGTAGGGCCTGACTGTGGTTAGGGACTCAATAGCAGCATCCTACGACCAAAAGCAAACACACACTGCTGTGTAAGGGAACATGATACGACCAAGTAGTAACAAGAGCTTGTGTATTTTAAATGAAATGTATAATTATTCAGTGGTCTAGATTACAGCTTGCATCATTACCACCTACGACCCTCTAGAGGAGAGCAAAGGAAAACCCTGGCAGGGCAGCAGCATGGCATATTCACCTTGTTCTTCTTGCTGGTGGGAGCAGGGGGCTTGATCAGCTTCTGCAGGATTCTCAGGCACATGAGAGTGATGTTCTCCACCACTACAGGAGTCTTTATATTCACCGACATGAGGAACAGACTGAGGGCTACCGGGACAAAGAAATACAGTAATAATCAGACAAAGAACGTAGTCGTTATGAGCAGTCATATCGACTTCCCTAACACAATAAAGGCTGTGTGATAGCTAACAGAAAGCAGGACACTATAAAGTCTATAGAGGTAGTTTCCAAGTGTGAATTCAAGCAACATCCCAGAATCAGGGGAGAGTACAGGATGGTAGGTTGATGTATAGGATGTTGATGTTGTGATGCATCATATTGTTTATTAACTATACAAATATTGTACACAGCATTGCAACAATACACATAAGAAAGGGACCTAAGGCCACAGACAAGAACCTGAAAAAGTCAATCAGACTAATGCATAAGCAACTCCTCATGAAACGCTGATACCCTTAAAACAAATACACCATCTTTTGAATGGATGAGGTAAAGAAATCAGGCTTACCACAACGCAACCGTAGCTCCCAGCACCCTCCTTCTTTTGAGATGGAGTCTGTCAGCAGCAGCATTTCATACTGCAGATTACTGACCTGTTCAAAACACAGAGACGTCAACTTCATATCAAAACTCTTCAACAAAGTTAAACCTGTGAATCCAGGAGCTTTGTTGTTTAAATAAAAACTAGACATTTCTTTCAATAACTGAATCACAATGCTTCTTTTACTTCATTTCTTCAGCTAGGACATGTAAGAGGACGTACCAGGTCAGGGTTGGCCCAGTGGCCTTTGAGGGCAGCCGACACCTTTGCGATGATGAGGTCGTTCATCTGTTGGGTGGCCTCTGGATGATCTCTGAAGCAGGAAAATATGGAAGGAGACAAGACACAGAATGATATTTAATCAGCACTGCAATACACTCCATACATACACAGCTACATGCAAAGGTTTGGGTCGTCGGCGAGCGTCTGTCGGCCTAGTTTTTACGGTGTATTCTGCACCGTCAGCCCGTCGCTGAGAGAAATCACTCTGATTGGCTGTTCAGCTTCAGCGAATCAGTGCACGAGAACAGAAACGGAAGTGAGGATTCCAATACACGGATATTTCCACGGCGACATGTCTGTCTGGAATGAAGCTAAGTGGTGAGTAAGAGTGATGTAAAAATGGTCTGCAAACGCTGTTTTGTTTCCGTTTTTGAATGACGAATACAGACTACAGCTACCTGCTGGTATGGAGAGTGAAACTTTTTGGCCAAGACAAAGGCGACGTGAGGCGACGCAACGGTCGGCCTTCGACGCCGCTAGATGATTGATGTTGGTTTGGCGTGTCTGGGCCTTTAGTGCCTGGGGGTTATGCATATAAACAATGTTCCCTGAGGGTACAGCATGGGGGATTTCATCCTCATGAGACCAACCTGAAGAACATCTGTCATGGCCAAAGAGACTTTCGCAGGCAGGCAAAGCCCCGCCTTCTCCTAGGGCTGCAAAGACCCGACACAATCCTCCTAAACTGCACTTCACCGAGCTGGAAGGGAGTGAGGGGCTGACTCGTTCCCCTCCCTACAGGGAACCCTTTCAGTCAGTACACCGTACAACACACTAGTGTGGGGATGTATCATCATTTTTGGTGAGCGTGTGGCACCAGTGGGTTCGACTGCCCGTAACTCTGACAGTGTCGAGTGCCACGCTTTAGCCACTTAAGTTCAAGTTATAGAAATCTATCTACTTTTACTCGACTCTTCTACTTAACCACAAGATGGGGGAGGGAGGGACGTACCTGGTGAGGAGACAGACCAACTGTCGCACCTCCTCCCTCATGGCTGCTGTACCTCGCCGCAAGTTATACTCAAACAGTTCACGAATGAGGCCCTGGAGGACCAGGATCTGCCGGAGGGCTGGGTTGGTGGCCAGCGCACGAAGCAGTGTGATACAGTGACCCGTGACGGCTGAGGCACAGCCGTAGCACTTGTTTGAGGAGGTGTGGCCGCAGCCCAGCACGGACAGTGCGCGGTACTGGCTGGCGGTGAAGGTGGGCTGGTGGCTGCTGCTGCTGCGGGATGACTTGGTGGCAGCTTCTCTCTGCTGCAGATCATACTCCAGGAGCTCTTTACGAGATGCAAGCACTTTCTGTGAACAAAGAGAGAGGCCAGAGTTATATGTGAGCAGAGGGGATAAAAACAAATGGTCAGTTGGAAGATGAACTCTTTTTCCTCTCTGACCTGGATTATCTTGGAGAGTTCATCAAACGACGTCTTGCAGTCTCCGCTGTACTCTTGAGCCAACTGCTGAATGTATCTGTTCACATTAGCAGAGGACGTACCGAGTCCTGCACCTGCTCCAGTGTCATCCTGAGAGAAAATAATATCATGAGATATAAAATTGTAGAAATAAAACACAAATCAACATTGACCTGAGGTCACACCTTCGGCAGTTCTGTAAGAGGGATTTATGAAAAGGACACGATACATTACTGCCATGCCAATACTGTTGGTCAGATGAAATCAGGGTTATTATAGTAAACGAAAATGAAAATAAGCAGTGAAAAATATTTTTAAGGAAACTGACACTGAATAAAAACTAAATCCTAAAAAAAGATTAAACATTACGGCCATTCCTACACAGCTCTCCAACCGTGTATGTTGTATGTATATACCTAACTGAAACTAAACTAAAACTAGCAAACACACTCTGAAAACTAAAACTAAACTAAAATGAAACTGAAAAGTAAAAACTAAAATGAAATGAAAACTTATTAATAAACTACTAACATTGGTTGCAATCAAAGTCTCAAGAGATTCATACTGGTTAAAAAATGATTTTAGAGAGACTAATCTAAATAATATGATGCATCAGTACAAACTGTGCATCGCATACATTTCAGTTAATACCAAATGTGGTCAAAGAGCCTCCTTCACATCACTAATGCCTCAACTATTGGCTTATTGTTGCAGCTGGGCGGCTTGTTAGACACTACAACCACAGCACCGCTGCATGCAACGCACTAATCTTGCCAGTTAACGGTTAATAATCGTTTAATGAGGGTCGGCTATCGGTCAGAAACACAATTCTAAATTAGCATCCCTCGTTCAGGCCCCTCTGGTGACTGACCTGTGGTTTCTCTGGTGCTGCCTCGTTGACTTTAGACAGGAGACTCTCCAGCTGGGGCCGGTGGCCCATCAGCTGGTGGTAGACCCGGTCAGCTTTGTCCAGCAGGGTGTTGATGTTAGTCACAGCCTGCAGGGAAATAATACATTAGGAGATGCAGAGTGGAGAAGTGGTGCAGATCTACTTTCCTCAAAAAGAAACAGGAACAAAACTTAGGATTTGTCATGCAAGCTGATTTTTTTTTTTTAGAATGGCAACCCTTTTTGACGGCTTACCTTTTTCCTGTCTTCCTCGTTCTCGATGGGATCCACTGCACAGCATGGTTTAGCGTATAGCATGAAGTCAAATCTGGCATATTTGCAGAAACCACAGGCATTGCACAGGAAGGGGTCTTTCTCGTCGTAGTTGATAGACCTAACAGACAACAACGACCAAATATTAAAATACAATCGACTTCATGTCTCCAATCATTTCCACGTTTTCCCCAATCAGAGGAGACCTGCTGCTCACCTGCACTTGTGGCACTGATACACGTTCTCTCCGCAGTTGCCACACACCCCGGGGTTGGCCGGCACAGAGGCACTGCAGCGTGGACACTGCAGGGTCTCGGTGGAGGCCTGGTAGTTCTCGTAGAAATCGGAGAACTCGATCATCAGGTTGGATGCGACGATGGGTAAAGGAAGGTCGATCTTCACCTCCGTCTGTCCCGGCGTCAGCTGAACCTTCTTGGCTTTGTGCCAACGAGCAGGCCTAAAAACAGACGGTTAAGTTGAATACTTTTACTTTATACGGTCAAGTGAGAGCGAGACTGTGTGAAAGTATGTAATCTCTATGTAATCTTTATTATCTTAAAACTTAATTTTTAAATAAACATATGAACACAAAACTAGTGAAAATGAAGGAGAGAGAGAGAGAAAGACCAGCAGCTCTTTCTTGAAACGTACTTATTCTTCAGCTCCACAATCGCCTGTACAGTCCTGTTGTTGTAGTAGAGGTTGATGGTGCGGACCATTTTGGTGCGTTTCAGGTCACCGATCTTCACCGTGACTTTGCTGATGGTGTGGCTGCCAATGAGCTTGACGACCTGCTGTGTGGTGGTGTAGCGGGTGTCCACTTTGATCGAGGATAGTTTTATATTCTGGAGGACAAACGGAGGACACACAAGAGAAAGTTTAACACAATAACAGACTGTGTTTATGCCAGTAGAGTCCTACGGGGAGTGTTTTCGTAACTTGTCCTTGTTCTGTTTGCATATTCGTAGCTTGGTGCACTTTTCCACAGATTTTTTTCAAGTTGATGTGTTTTGGGCCGCTCCTGTATAAACGCGAGGCGCTCAGCAGTGCAAAAGTATCGCTAAAAAACGCTTCAATCTCATTGAAAACAATTACAAAAAGCCACCCCAAGGTGCTAAAAACTCACTGTGTCTGATCAGGGCCTAAGCCTGTCACACTTTGTATTAGCTGTTCAAATTACAAACCGTAGTTTAACTAACCATAACCAATGCAAAAGACATGCAAATGTACTATTAGCTAAACGTCTTGTGTACTTTACGGCTACAGATTGTGTCCGTTTAATGAAGTTGCGTTTCACTTACTGAGAAGGGAACTTCTGGATTGTTGCACACCAAGCAGGGGTCACTCTCCAGAAAGAATCCATCAAACTCCACTAAACCGGACAGAGTGCTGCAGGAGGAAATATCAAATCAGTACATGTTCATGTGTGTCATGGGCACTGCTTGAGATGCTTTCTCAACATGGCAGGTTTGCGTAGACATACTTGTAGATGTTGGAGTTAGGGTGATTCGTCAGGATATGGTTCTGTGCCCTCAGGATCTCGACAGCTTTCTGGGAATACTCTTTCAGCTGAAACAGAGAAGAGAGAATTAGAACTATTTCATAAAGACATTTACATTGTTAGGCATTTTATGATCTGATTTCATGATATTTACTATATTAATCTTAGTACAACCAAAGCCCCAGAGGCCTTCAAACAAACCTTTTTCTCCGTCTGAGGGGTTTTGAGTGAGAAGTATCCAAGCAGGTCGACGAACTGGGCAGCTTTGCGGCCGTACGCAGGCAGCTCAGGCCAGATGGCCCAAGTCAGTTCCAGCAGCAGCTCCTGCTGAGATTTACTGGAGTTCCTACAGAGAGAGAGAGATTCACATATCAAGGATGTAATTTCACCATTTGATAATATATTGATGCTTTCATTCACACATTCTGTCCACAGTGCTACAACTTAATGTTCATTCACACTAGTTTAAAAACTGGTCAAGATAGTCTACATTTAAAAGTAAGTGTTTAAAGAGGCTGTCTGTGTAAACTAGGCTCACTTTGGATTTGAGTTTGGGACTAAAATTGGCCGTCCAACTATGTCTCAATGTGTTGAATATCTATAGTACCTGTAGATATGAAGTGCCAAGCAGTGGGCTTGCCAGCGCACAGCAGAGGAGTTTGACTCCAGCAGGAAGCAGCGCAAGAACTGGATCAGCGTCTCCTTGTCTGCAAACTTGTTGAGCTGACTGACCAGAGCCATACACAGCTGATCCTCCTGGCTGCCGACTCCATCGCCCTCTTTGTCTTTCTCCTTGTCCTCTTTTTTGCTCTTTTTACTGGAGGACTTGCTCTGAGAGGACTGAGAAGCTCCTGCCTGTCCAGCACTATTGGAGCCTCCTCCTGAGAATGATGAAGAGGACGAGGAGGAGCTGGCCAGCACCTTACTGCCACACAGGGCACAGGAGAGCAGCTGCAAAAGTACCGGGGAGACGCCTTCATCCACTAGGAAGCTGACCTGGAGCAGGAAGTACAACACAGCTGGACAGAGAAGAGAAACAGAGAGACACAAACTACGTTAAACCTACTGGCCTTAAATGTTTGTTTCCAGTTAGAAAAGCTGATCTGAAACAACTTACAGTCATCCTTCATGCAGAACTTCTGCCAGTTGATCGTCCTCTGAGTGGCAATTTCAGCACAAGCTTTCAGATGTTCCATCTGCACCAAGAGAAGCAGGTTAGTAAGTACAAACATCTCAATCCGTACAGCAGCTGATCATCCTAGAGGTCACCACAGGTCATTTCATACAGGGAGGTCAAGTTTAAAAAAAATGGTCTCACTACAATGAAATGTCTCCGCTGGGGATTAACGTCATCACACATGAATACAGTTGGGCTCATTGGATTCACAACAGTCTCAGCTTTACAGTGAGACTTCAGCTTTAAGACTGAGCCTGCTACGGTTCCTTAAAGACAGTAATGTGTCGGTTGGGATTGCCAGCGTTCCCATGGGTCTCAGAGGGTTAACAAGAATTTAGTAAATGGGCGCTATGAAATATATCTGCACAGAATCAGTTGAACCGTAGCTCAATAAGACAAAAAGCAATGAAGGAGTATGAAAGAAATATAATTTACAGTCATTAAACAGCATACAAAAGAAACCCTCTGAGTATGATGATGATTTCTGACGGTGGAGAGAACACTCACCAGACTGATGAGTGTGTCGTACTGCAGAGCGGAGCCAGACGTGGCGGTGACCACGCCAGCCCGGAGGAAGATGCCCTGCTCCTCCAGGAGCTTCTTGATGCTGCGCACATGGGAGTCGAGCGTGTGCAGATCCCGCAGCTGACGATATTTCTCCTTTGAGCCGCAGATAAACAACAGCAGCTTTCTGACCTGCCTCCTGACGAACGGTGTCTGTTGAATCATCAGATACTGAAGAGGAAAGGGAGACAGAATTAAGGGCTTGTATCCGTCTTTTGTGTAGAAGAGAGGCTGAAAAGGAAAGTAAGTAATATACATTCAATTGCTTACTTCAGACAGATAGTAGAACCATGAATGGTCAAAGACAGGAGGCGGGATACGTGGGTTGGTGTCGGCAATCTTCTTGATCTGATACGGCAGCCGGAGCACCATCTCAGTCAACAGCTGGGAGTAGGCTTCAAACACATCAGCAGCATGTCCCTAAAGGCAGGAGCAACAGTTCACATTGACATTCCTTGGACATAAAATCACCATTTCAAGTTTTGAAAGAGAAAGATCTGATACCTTGACATATTGGCGCAGGAAGAAAGGGCTCATGTCTGGAGGAGAGGAGGCGGTGTGTGGGCGGAGGAGCTGGCTGGTGGTCGCAGGCTCTTCTTCGCCCTGTTGGCTCTTCCAGAACTCCAGGAGCGATTTGAGCACGTGGAGACAGTAGTCAATAGCTCCCAGGCTGAGCAAGGCGGTCGCCGTGGCGTTTGAGATGAGCGAGGATGACTGGAAGAGAGAAAGAGGGTGCGCCTGCCATGTAGTACAATGTACAAGCAACTTAGTTTTGAGTACTCGTGAAGAAGCAAAGAGCTGTCCGTGAAGAATTTCAGTCACATAGAAAAATACATGTGAGCAATGCAAGTTGAACAGGATGCCTCCTTCATTGTTTATATACTTGCTGCTAACATGACTGTATTCAAATAGACATTTAACCGATAGCTTTTAGTGAAATCGATGAGAACTGCGTTAAGAAAAGAAAGAGGATGTACCTCAGAGGAGGATTTGGAGCCAGACTTGGTTCGAGACATGAAGACGCTGAGCAGTCTCATGATGACCAGGTGAACTTCATTGATGGAGCTACGCTCGTTCTTCTTGGAAACGTCCTGCAGAGGAATAACACAGATTAAGTAAAAACTAATTATTACAAATGGAGCTCGATTCATCACAAGGAGACCGCGGTTACCTTCTTGTGCATGCAAAGCTCAGCAATGAGCTGTGCCAACAGGTCATCCAGGGCACCCTTATCCTTTTCATCCTCACCGTCCAGGTCAGAGGTCAACATGAGGATAACCTGCATGTACGGGATGGCTTGGACTCCGCCTACGTTGTGGAGCTGAGAAAGGTGCTGAAGCAAGCGTTCCAGTAGCATAAGACGAACCATGTGTAGTCTGACAAGAAAACAGAAATCAAAAAGTCAAAACACTGAGAACCATTTTGAGCTTAATGTGGTATTTTTTATGACAATCTACTGCTCCCCAAAAGAAAACCTAATCCCAAATCCCTTCCCTCTCTGTGGTCATAGTAGTGACCATGGATGGTAGAGAGATGGGGTGTGAACAGGCAGATGTTTGTTGTCAGCAGAGAGCATTCCTACTTAATATAAACTTTGCCATTGGGGATGTCTGACCTGTTGCTTGTGTGGATGTCTCCCTCGGTCTCTCCTTCTCCCTCTGAGCCTTCGCCTTCCTGCTGTGCTGTGGTGGTGCTGATAGCTCCGGTGCTGGAGCTCACGCTGCCGGGACCAGCAGGGTGGCCCTCCACTGTTGTGTCCCCGTATGCACTACTGCGTCCTGACACTGTGCACACACACACACACACACACACACACACACACACACACACACATGAATGAACAAATGCAACTAGGCAAATTGGAAACATGGTGATATAAAATTATTAGCTGTTAAGGTTTTATTTTTAAATGAAAAAGTGATGTTATTCTTCAAAATAGGGATGCACTTATACCACTTTTTAGCAGTTAACAGCCAGCTTTGGAAAGGCTCGGGCAAAGGTGCCTCCCGGGGCCGTAGTCAAAGTACTTGCTGTGTCCTCTCTCCCCGCAGGGGAGGAACGGGGCCCCAGCTCCCGGTGGGACTGTCCTCAGTGCGCCCCAACCGCGTCGTGCCCCCAGGACGGGGTTTGGCCCATGTAAAAGGCACCAGGGTGTCTGCGTCAATGTCTGCAACCCACCCGACCCGGAACACGGACCGAGGAGCCTAACGCACGCACGTGTCAGTGGGAGCAAGCAAAACCCCATGGCGCAATGAAAGTGAGGGCCAGTGCGCGCCGGCTGAACTGGGATCCACCGTCCCGTCTCACCCGCACCGTCGGGGAGGTGGAGTGTGAACGTGTGCGATAGGACCCGAAAGATGCTGACGAGAGGTTAACGTCACGCTGCCTTAAAGTGGTATCGGTGCCATTGTATCGGAGCCGTTTTGCGAGTACAAGTACATGAGCACATTATCGGACCCGATACTGGTATCGGTATCGGTGCATCCCCACTTCAAAATGACCAACACCTGACTTTAAAGAGGTTGGTTATTATAACTTCAAACTCAGGTAGGAAGGAAATGTTGGACAAGATGCCATGTATGTGTATGTATCTCTAATCTAAAAAATACTGTAATCAGAAGGATGTTAGAGGATGGAGTTTTATCAGAAACTTGTCAGGATAATTGATCCGTTAAATAGTCTGAAAATCAGTCTGTAAATACACACCGATATCCGTATGGTTTATAGATACTACATGATCTAATTTCAGATTAATATCAGGCTGGTTCTGAAATCACCCACCGCTGTGCTCCCCCGCTACAGAGTCGATTGCAGAGCCTCCACTCTCTGAGCCCACGCTGCCGCCGTGCTCAGCTGGCGAGGTCCGCAGCGTGGAGCCGTCAGTAGCGGCCGTGCTGCCCTCATCATCTGATGCCGGGGCTGAAATCATAGCAATAGCTGTAACAGTAAAATACACCGCAGTCATCTGGCCAGGATATTTGATTTGAGTTTACACTCGTGCACCAACAATGTAATAAAGCATGCAGTGCATTCAAAACACTTTGAACTGACATTTATGTTTGTTTTTGTTGAACCTATTGTGGGCATCATCATATATATATATATATTATATATAATACTACCTACTTGATTAAATGTGACGGACTGAAAAGAGGAGAAACAACTGCTTGACTTTTAAAATACCGAAGTAAGACTACAAGATGTGCCACAGATTAGGTTATGAGCCTTAAAGTGGATTATTATCAATGGTCACAAAACATATACTGTAATATTTTGCCAGCTTTTATGCTATTTTTTTAATATAAAAATGTACTAGTTACTGTGACCTTGCAGATATAAGAAACCTAGCTTCCTGCTGATCACATACTATCACAGGTTTGGTTTTGTTACCTGATGCGGTGGTGTCTGAAAGGGTGCCAGCATCCAGTGAAGAGGAGCTTGGGGCCTGGCCAGACAGGCCGAGGCTCTGAAGGCCAAGAGCACTGCTGCTACTGCCTATAAATTAACAAAAATATGTACATTACGTCAGCAGCACTCACCCAAATATTGATCTCCTAAGTGATGCTTCACCTGATAAAGATTTGGTCAATCAAATACCAGAATTGGTTGATATATATAAGGGTGAAACGAATTCAGGTAATTCATGTTCATGACAATTCAGGTTAACTAATGTCCAAAACTGTGTTTTTTATTCAGTTTCAGGAGCATTTCAATACCTGCAAGTTTCACTTTTGTGACAAGTGTTAAAGCTTTTAATTACTTTTTCTTTTAGCTAAAATGTGTTAACTGTGTTAGCCATATTATCTCAGTGCTTCCCTGTTGTCATTAAGCCTAATTTTTAGGTTCAAACAAGTCTGTTCTGGATGGTTGAGAACTATTTCATGACAGATGAGCAGAGTGTCTAAATGTGGAGTGGGACGACCGGACAGTCTCGGTTACCACAGAATTATTGCTTTATTTTGTACCTTGTTGATCCTGCTGAAGGCTGAGAGCGATGGCCAGCTCTACCATAGTCTCATCATCTGCATCAGGAGGGATGTCCAGCATGGGGGGGAAACCCTCGGCTCCAGCCAGCAGAGCCTCCAGAGGAGATGGATTTCCATTGTTGAGATTCTCTGCCGTCTCCAGGACCATGGACTCCGACTGAAGACACAGAAAAACAAAAGATGATGTGAATTTCTTCAAAATGCTTCATTCATATACTGAAGTTTAACTCATGTGCCGGGAAATCAGTTGAGTTGGGTTCAATTTCAGTTGAGATGGGTGGGGGAAGAGGCGCACGCAAGCCCCCAGGAAGAGCGCCGGTCGTTGGTGCCAACTTTCGTAGTGGCCAAACGGCGGTAATGCAACTTCCGTGTCCGTCACATGATGCCATGGGGCCCAAAAATACTTTTTCCCATAGACTTACATTGGGAATCGGCGGCCCGTAACGTTAGCGAGAGAGGGAGTGAGCGTGTGTGTGTGACGTGAGCATGAACTTAGCAGTAACGTAATACAGTATCTCTAAAGGTAGCAGTGCAGGCTCCTGTGTCTTGCTGGCTACCTGCTGGTTAAAGTGAAGGAGGTTAGCCCCGAAGTGAGCGACAAATTTGGCCCAGGCTCACCTAAGGTGGGTCGACCTTTGAGGTGAACCAGCTATTCTCATTTTAGTGACAAGACACTCCTCCGAGTTTTGGTGGAGTGACCGCTGAGTTGAGTGCGTCACCTGGTAGTAAAATGCGACATACCAGTCCAGTCTGGTGTTGGGCTTAACATCAGCAGGATCCTTCAGATCAGGTATGTTATTCTATACTTCAAATGATTTATTATTTTTGTGTAACAGGTGCCAGTTTCCTCTCATAATGTTAACAATGAAGGAGTGATATGTCAAATATAGCTCACCACCATCTCAAAGTCGCCGTGGTCCACTTCATTCTGCTCCTGGCTCTCCTGTCTCCCCTCCTCTCCTCCAGTCAGCACGGAGGACTGCATTTTGTCGTCTGCATCGTCGTCGTCATCATCATCCTTGTCTCCTGATGAAGGAAATCAACAAACAAGTTTTACAGAAGTGAATCAACTTGTGGTCAGAGGAGCCTCAACAGAGGTTTTCATTATTTGATTGGACATTCAGTTTGTTTTACGACACAGAGCAGGCATAACATGTGTATGCTGAAAACTGGAATTGTCCTAATGCCTTGTAATAGAAAAACCATAACAAGTCATTTATTATTTTAATACCGAAACTCCACATACAGTATACACATAGAAGCTTTGTATAAGGAGCCTGTGAAAACGTACCCATGGGTGTGTTGGAGCGTGGGGGAGATGGAAGGGTCACATGTCGCCGTTTGTTTCTTGGTCGAAGCACTCTGATCAGAGCCTGCTTACATGCAAAGCTCACAGCGGTGTCCTGAAATTGGATCAGATCCAGAACGGTTACCTGACAGTCTGTCTTTAACTACAGTATTCCCTGGAACAGTTCCTATCCTAACTGAGAGATTATAACTTTGTCAAGTCATGGTAGAAACAAATATTCTGATTTATTCTCATGGTTTCTTGAACGTCAGTTGAATTCTGATTCTAGTGATCAATAGTAGTACTATACTTACTGGGCACAGTAACATTTGCATGTAGATTTTGGAGGCTACATTGATGTAATCCAGTTCACATGTGCAGTATGCATGGATGATGTCCACCAAGGCGTTCACTGTTGCTTCCACATGAGTTAAACCTTCGATAGAGAGGAGAGCAAAAACATTCACGCACTGCAGCCTAGTTTTAAATCAGGTGTACAGTAGGGTTGGGCGAATGGACGGATATCACATTACCTATTAAGATTATCTTCCTTATTTGAGTCAATGTACTTGCACTTGGACTTACCAGGCAGGCAAGCAGGAGCAAGGAAGGCGTTCTTTGGTTTGAGGGCATGGAGCTTCCAGAAGTTATTCATCAGCTGCGTGATGAAATTACAGCTTTCACCATCCACATGTTTCTGCCCATCCTCTGTCATTTCTGGGGTTAGAAGAGAAGAACATGAATATGTTTTAACTGAATTTAGCTCCTACGCTAGAAAGTCATTCAAACCAGCAGTTGTTCAGGAGAACTTGTTTTTACATTATCTGTTAATCATGACTACAGAAAGTGCAATTGTGTAAGCGTATGAGTCATTTACACATGAATTGCTAGCAGAATAGCCTCTTACCAGAGTCATGGTGCGATGACTTTGTTTCTGTGAAATGCACCAAGTTGTTGGGTCTCATGATTGCGATGGAGCGAGCAGTGATGACGAGCCTCTGGAAGACATCGGGGTCGAGCTCCCTGCCCTCACGGCTGCAGCTATTCAGACACTGCACTGCGTTACTCAGCAACGACTGGTCCTGATGAGAGGGAGGCAGATACGTGATGCGTTAGTTCTTCATAAGTGATGTAGAGGATGAGCATTTAACACCTAAAAAGTACTTGAGTGCTTAGAATTCAGTTTCCTAATATTATTCTGCACTTCTGAAGGTGCGGTTTGTGAACAAAGTGCCCTGTAATTTATACATTTAATGGATTAACTGTTGATAAATGATGGAAGCACTGCTGGCTGCACACTATTCTTGTAAAATGTCCAAACAATCCTGTTGGCTTACTTCCTTCATACAGGGTCAACAGTAGAGCTGCAACTTCTCAAATGTGAATATTTTCTGGTTTCTTTACTCCTCTATGACAGGAAACTGAATATCTTTGAGTTGTGGACAAAACAAGACACATTTGAGGACGTCATCTTGGGCATTGGGAAACATTATACCATTTTATAGACCAAAGAACTAATCAATTGATCGAGAGAATAATTGACAGATTAATTGACAATAAAAATAATAGTTAGTTGCAGCCTTAGTCGGAGTTCATCAATGTAAACTACAAATATCTGTGATGCAGTTCTCTTTTTCGCCTGGTTCACTAATTGTCCCTTCCTCACTTCATATTTTTATATGTGACATTTAATCTTTCATTCAGAGTCATTTCAACTGATTTAATGATTTTACTAGGGCTGACCCGAATGCTTCGAAGCTTCAACCGTTGCCATGGTAATGGACCTCCAAATCTGTATTCGAATGCCTCTTTATTTTAAATTTTTGATTATATATGAGTATGTAACAATAAAGTATAAATCCCAAAATAGCCCATGAAATAAGGAATAATCCCAAAACATTATTCATATTCAACATTACTTATTATGAGTTATTCTCAGACGGATATCGCCGTTTGTTGTGTGTAGAGATGCGTGTGCGTGTGTACAGTAGTGTGGCAGCGGCGCTGAAACGGGGGAGATGGAGACAGACAGAAGAAGCTTTGAATACCTTCAAATTATTTCTCACCGAAGCTTCGAATCCCAAAGAAATGTTATAAGGGACAGCCCTAGATTTCACTACATTTCTAGGGCTAAGGATGATTACAGTGTTATTGATACAGTATACAAATGTTTTATTACAGGACACATTATTACACATGTGCATGTAAAAAGCTATGATTTGCGTCTAGTCTTGACACATGGGTTTTCTGTTTTACCTTGTGGTTGTGGTAGGCCGTTCGACTGGTGTGCAGGCTGGCAAGAAGACCCTTGGTCTGCTGCTGCACACCTGCAGGAGTCGGCATGGACAGGAGCAGAGTGGCCAACTCCAGAGCTGCAGCCTTATTCTTCTCCTGCACAGAATTAAAGACATGCAGTCAACAATGCTCCCGAAATACTGGCAATTTCACACAGGATTTTTCATTCAAGCACAAAGAAGAATCATCTGTTTACCTTTTCACCAGAGGAACCTACTGCAAAGCAGCTTTCCAAAGCCTCAAGGGCGCTGACTACCAACCTGAAATCAAGAGAGAAGATCAACACTGCTCCTACTGAAGGTTTTGCCTTAAATCAACCAATCAAACAGAAAAAAAAGCAAATCTCAGCCTGTTGCAGTCTGTGCTGATCTAAAATGCCAAAACAACACTGAATGCAAGAATAAATGTCAAGAAAAAAAATAATTTTGTTGTTGCTGTACAAGTGTGGAGATGATGCATGGGCATGTTCACAGTCTCAGGCATGGACACACAAACTGGCACACGTGCACAAAACCATACAAACAAGCAGAGAAAGGGCAGTTACTAACCGGTCCAAGGTTGATAAGGACTCAGTTTCACAACTTTTTATTGTATTTTTGGGAGCAAAAGAAAAAGAACAAAAACAAAAAAGTGTGAGGATCACAGAAAGAAACAAGTGAAATTAAATGATTCATTGAACAAAAAGAGAAGCATGCAAGAAAAGATGACATCACGATAGCCATGCACTAAATACTCTAAAGAGAACCCAACCCCCTTTGTTAAGACTACATAGCTTGGACTCATGAAGGGGGAAGATATGCTATATGGAGAAAACATCTATCACAGTATTTCTAGATTTTATTTTATCACAACATCTAGTTTAAATTCTGGAAAATCAATTGAGAAACTGTTTATAGATGAAATAACCACAGTAACGTTTTGGCTAATCCAGTAAAGTAAACACCTGTCAAATCTAATTCATCACATTTAAGCAGAAATCATATAAAATCCAATTTTATCATAAAACAATACTGCTCATTGATTGGTATTAAAAGGATAGACGTATTAACAGCATCTGATGGTGTAGATAAAAGGTAGTTTAACATAAAAGTGACACAAACTAGGGCATTGGAAAGTCAAAGAAATGGTCACTCTACCTCATCGGATCGTGAGTGTTGTTAACTGAACTACGGGGGACTGAGAAGTGGAAATGCCAACAACTTGTGTTGACCTCATGAACCTTTAAGAGGAAAGCTCCTACCTCTCCAGCACGGTGCCGCCGGTGGTGGTTGGGGTGGCTATGTCTCCATCAGAGGTACCGTTGCCCTGGTTGAGGTTGGGACTGCAGACGTTGTTAACCGAGGCGGAGGAGAAGTCCTCCGGTGGATCCTCAGGCCAGCCAAACTGCTCCTTAGTTTTACCGTAGATCTTGATTGAATCGAGCATGGTGACTCCAGCTGGGTCAACGGATGCTCCGACTTTAACAAGAACAGGAAGATGAAACTGCATCAGAGGATGCTTTCTAAACAGTCATAGTTAACGGAACAGCTCAGAGCAAAATAAATAGCCTTTGTTTATATACTCACATCCATCATGTTGCTCAGAGGGTTAGCTATTGCATAAAATGCATTCGGCTCATTAATTATTTAATTGTTCCGCAAGTTCAGAGACAGATCGGTCCTTTTGGACCAATAAATAAACACTTTAGTTCCACTGTTTTGAAGGAACAGCGGTAAAATAATCTGTATTTTAAGGTCACACAGTTGAGTGGCAAGTGAGTGTTCAGACCACGTCAAGTTACTGTAGGTCTCTTTAGAGCCTCTATACTGCCCCCTGTGGGCCAACTTTAAAAAGGCGAGCATGCATCAGCTTCAGGTTGCCTACAATGACTGCATGCAGATATTACTTTTAAAAAAAACAAACAGGTGGTGTTGTGCAAGCGAGCTGTTGTGTAATGCAAGTGTCAACACTTCCCAGACTCTGTTGAGAAACCTGATGTACAAATTTATGTCGGCTAAATGTCACATCCTTGTTTTAGTGTTATACGATACCAGTGGAAACATTGGTAGAACTGTAGTTTATAAAAAAGTGTCAGTTTCTATTTTAGTGTATGTATTGTTGTTTGTGTTGTATGTTTTTTAATGGACTTTGAGTCTGTCAATAAAGATGAATTGAATTGAAATTGAGTTTCAAAAATGACTGAATTCCAACATAAGAATCTTGGTATTGAAAGTTTGGATAGATATGCACAGAACACATTCATCCACACTCAACATTCACAGTATGGGGTGCTTATGTGACAACGTTTTAGTTAAATCCTGTAACTTCAGAGAACATCAACCTCAAAAAGCTACAAAAAGTACTAGAATTATTTGTGAAGTAATAGGTAATCCACATAAATGGATATAAATAGAGGCGAGGATATCAACAACAAGTAGCCAGATATAATCATCATGAAACACTCTTGCTCTTACTAAAGATGGACAGCTTCTTGTCCGCCTGCAGGGCCTCCTCTCTGGTGAAGGGGAAGTCGAACCAGCGGGCTCTCGTCAGGTTTATCTGCATGGTGCGGCCGAAGACCTCCACGTAGGAAGGAGCCCTCTCGATAGCTTGAGTGCCCACCTGCACCCGCATGCCCGTCATCACCATCGAGCTGTTGTTGTTGACCGCTTCCACAGTGAATCCCCCGGGCTAGGAGGAAACAACCAGATTCACATTTGTTGCGGTTTACACAGTACATAATGTGTCTAATAGTAAAACAGTACAACTACAGTATAATCATGTTTAGTATGTATGGCCTCAGGGTCCATTGTGAAATGCAGGTTCACCTGTGTCCCAGTATTTATTTAGTCTGGATGCATACTAATGCTTAAGTACTCAGTGTTACAGTATGTTCAGTTGCACAACGGTAGATGGCAAAAGATACTTTAATGCCAGGATCAGACTAAACGATATGTTTGACGGTTATGATGGTCACTATGTCAGATTAGACGATTGAGAGTCATAAATTCTTGTCGTGACTCGGCCGCGACACATGACAGACTACACGTCCCAGACGCGGCGTTGGTTTTCGTGTACTATGACACACTACACGAGATAAAACGATCGATTGTCGCACACAACGCTCATTTATCGTTCCCGATCCGAGTCGACACCCTACGACGGCCGTGTCGGGCTATAATCGGGATGATATCATGTAGTCGAACCGGGCATAAGGCAGATGACGTCTCTATAACCATACATTTGTGAACACATATGCAGTACAAATGATTGTTTATGTACTTTTAAACCTATACTAGAAGATTCATAAAAGTGAGACCATAAACACCAGTGCATGAAGAAGTTGTCAAAATGTTGGTATAATCCTTTAACCACTACTACTCTACTTACAAAAGCACAAGAGCACAGCAGTCTCTTGCACCTTTTCTAACACAGAATAACTTTATTAAAATGTCCCTACCTTTGTGTTGGCCACATACATCCCAGTGGAGTTGAGCCTGTGTTTGATCTGCTGTCCATTGTAGACCTGCAGCAAGTCATTGCCACCAAACTCCACCTCTGTCAGCTGCTGGTTGTGTTCAAAGAAGTCCACTGGGAAAGTCACCTGACTGGAGGTCCGGGTGGCTGAAAGTAAAGTCCATGCATTAGAACATTTTGCCAGGCACACAGCATTTGCTCCGTAAGAAAGCATCACAATCCCTCACTTTTCTGTTTCTGGGTGAATGTTTATGTCTTCTGTGTTCACTGAGAGTGATCCTGAGAAGGTACTGTATGTGTTTACAGAACTGTTAGTGAAAATAAACAGCAACCTGACATTGATGGGAACTTGTAGAAACTAGAGAATTAAATCTTCAGCTGTTACCATTTACATGTCAGCGCTGGTTAACCTGGCATTTATGTTGGGATCCATTTGCTTAAATTTGTGGTGATTAAAAAAATAATTGCACTACTCACTGGTAGCAGCAGCTTTGCGCTTGCGGACCGGCTTCATGATGCTGATGCCACAGCTGGGCTGCAGCGAGGGCTGGAGCCAGTAAGAGGTGTTGTCCACATTGGCCATGTAGATCCGCAGACTTCCGTCCTCACAGAGAAGAATCATGGTCGTACGCTGTTGCTCGTTACTGGCCGTGTGTCGGATAGCGACCATATCTTGAATCTGGGGAAAACAGAAAATGAATTAATGTTGTTTTGTTTTTGTTTTTTTAAGATTATTGTTTGGTCTTTCTTTGCCTTTCTTATAGAGCCAGGTGAGCTACCGGGGCGCCCTAGCAATTACTTTATGTAAACCTTAAGAAATGGCAATGAAGTTGAACCCAATGGGCGACACTTTGGCAGGGAAACATACACATGACTTCACAATTACTGCTGCAACTTCATGCTTAATTATCACATTTTGAAAATATTACTAATTCCTCGTAATGTATGTTTGGATATATATATAAAAAGCCTTTATCACTGTGCCCCCCCCCCCCCCTTACCTTAGCTTTGGCTGGCAGAGTTTTAATCTCTTGGATGAGGAAGGTGTCTGGCTTGACCATGATGACAAGAGGTATGCCTGTCGTCTGCTGCACGCAGCACACCAGGCCTGGGTGGTTCATGACCTCCGACCACTGGCACAGAGCCGGCGATATCTTACTGCTGCCGCCGTTAGAGCTGAAGAGAGATGGAGATTTAGTTAGCTCGTCCAGGTACCCGTTTAATTTACCAGACCCAGTGCAGGTGCAAGTGAAGAGACTGTATATGGTGGGGAAGAAGTGTTACCCTTTAACGTTGATGGGGAAGAGCCTCTGCACTTCGGTGGTGCTGCGGCTCACTGTGGCAGCAAAGGACTTTCCCTGGCTGTAGCTGAAGAAAAGCATCTGAAGCACATGGGAGTAATAGACGGACACGCCGCCGCCGGCTACCTGCCCGTTGCTATCCTGGAGCCACACAGAAAGAATTTACCTCAATATTACCATTCGGCATTTTCAAACCCTTTTTAACAAACATTCATTTTGCTGTTGACATGAAAACCACACAACTCTGTGGGGTTATTCCACTTCCTAAATAAAACATCCTGCGTACCTTCAAGTCTTCGTGGTTTATCTCCAACACATTGGTGACATAGAAAGGGCCATGTTGGGCACTGCTGGATTCGTCCATGAGCTGGGTGTACATGTAACCCGCTGAAGACATGATGACGATAATGTTCTTCCCCTCTTCATTGAACAGGAAGGTCGCATCGCGGATCTTGGAGCTTGGGAGCAGGAAGTAGTACATGGGACTCAGGGCATCCACTGATAAGTCATAAATCTGTTTGGCAAGGGAGACAAAAAGAAAGAGACAAGTAGTGTTAAGTGTTTTTTTTTTTTTACCGTACAAAAAGCAGAATAATCATAGTCACATGTTTAGCTCCCAAATCAATAGAGGATTTCAATCAGGTCACCAATAGCGGGTCAATACTCGAATTAAAGTCAAAGTTAACGCGATAATAATGTGTTAACGCAAATTCATTTTAATGCCACTAATTTCTTTAATGTATTGACGTAACTTGCTATTGTTAGGTTGTGGTAGGTTCAGTTTTAAAGCTAGAGTGAAGATACTGGTATTATATGAAACTAGAAAACCTAAAGAATCCATCGGTACCAACCGTGTCATACTAGCTTGTCGTGAAGGAGGATAAATAACACCCCAAACTTGCACTTAAAATTTTGGCGAGGAAAAACTGTCATGTCCATTTACAAAGGGGTCCCTTGACCTCTGACCTCCAGATGTGTGAATGTAAATGGGTTCTCTGGGTACCCACGAGTCTCCCCTTTACAGACATGCCCACTTTATGATCATCACATGCAGTTTGGGGCAAGTCATAGTCAAGTCAGCACACCGACACACTGACAGCTGTTGTTGCCTGTTGGGCTGCAGTTTGCCATGTTATGATGGGAATATGCAGTACCTGTGAGGGTTTCTGGACAATATCTGTCATTGTTTTGTGTTGTTCATTGATTTCCAGTAATAAATATATATACGTACACATATACATTTGCATAAAGCATATTTTTCCACTCACGTGTTGATAAGAGCATTAAATACTTGACTAATCTCCCCTTAAGGTTCATTTAGAACAGATACAAAAACATGCGATTGATCGATTAACTGCACTACTGGTAATACATACCTTGACAAAGTCAGCGGTGATGATGGCGAGTTCAGTCTGCGAGCCCGGTAACCAGATAGCTTTGATGATGAAGTTGCCAGTCGCCAGTTGTGGGTGCAACACCAGATGGTCGGACACAGAGCCTGTGCTGCTGAAAGTCAGTACATGGCAGTCCTTGGAGAAAAAATTAAAAACAGTCAAAAACCAAATTCCTATTCAGCAGCCATTCATATAAAAAGGTACTTCTAAAACTACTTGGATAACATGAGCATGAACAGCTAGAAAACACAAACACAAAACAGAAGATTAAATGTAGAAGAAGCTGTCTTTCTGACCTTGAGGCCGCACACAGCCAGGTAGTCTTCATTACAAGGGTTGCCTGTGAGGCTGAGGACCGTGAAAGGGACCGGAGCAGAGGCCAGACGGGTCAGCGTTAGCTTCCTCTTGCTCGAGTCCGCCTGTTTCAGGAGAGTGGACAGCTGCAGGACTGTTATCTGTCAAGAGGGAGATAGAGAGAAAATGGGTGAAAAGAGACAAACTGGTGATGAATGATTTAGGAAATTAGAACAATAGCAATAAACACAACATGAAAAAAACATTGTATAATAGTATCATCATTACAGGATTGAGTTAACTGGTTTGTGAAGCTTACCTTTCCCTTTTCATGGCTGACTGCAAGGTGCTGGCGGCGGCCGTGAGGTGAAGACAGGACGCACATGGCAACACGACGCAAGACGTGTGCACTGATGAGTTGGCGTATAGTTTGTCCCTGGTCGCCACTGTAGTTCATCCTCACGTTCTCAAAAGCTCCTTCCTGAGAGCCGAGCGTGGGCACCTGAGGAGAAGCACCGTGATTTACATTAAATCTATTACATACGATGTAGTTTTACAGAAATTATCGCGATTTAAGTTATTAAGTGTTTTTTTTGTTAACCACTCCAAATGATCTTCATACCATTAACTGGTCAGTCATCTCCACAGCTTTGTCCTGCGTGTGCAGTTCGTTGAGTGCTTGCTGAGCCCGGCTGCTGCTTCCCACCGCTGACGCCTGCTGGAAGTTGGTCTGGATGGCTTCCATGAGAAACATGAGCATCTCTAGAATGACTGCTGCAGTGGACGATCCCATCTGTTGTGGAGAAAGAGAGCCAAAAACAAATCTGAAATACCCCTCTGCTTTAAGAAGTGGACTCATGTTCAGCCATTTCAGTGTTCAGCAAAAAAAAAAAAGACACATGACAGACAGAGGGTGTTTCTCAAATTCAATGAAGGATCCTTCAACGGCTGAATTTCAAGGATGCTACGTCATCAAATCCCGCCGAAGGACTGTTCCAACGTCGAGGATCCTTCTAGATTCTACTGAGTCCTTCGTTCAGAGGATTTTGAAGGTTGTAGCCGTGTATCCTCTGTGCTCCTAAAACACCCACAATCCTATGCGCACAATGCATTTCCTGTCCCCCGATTTGGAAACAGGGGAAATATGCTAGTAAACGTTCAGTTATTTTACCGTTCAGTTATTTTAAAAATATGTTACTGAACAAATTTGAGACGAGAAATTGCCAATGGAGTTGCTGAATCTTCCCTCATATTAGATCTATAAAGCCTAATTTCAAAGTTTGTTACGACTTTGGCCGCTCAGCGAGCTAATGACAGCACAGAGGTGGCAACTGCTGGGAGAGACAGTCGGCATATTTTAACATCCAACTCTGTGAATAAAAGGTTTTATTTCCACCAAACCAGAGTAGGTGATTGTTAGAAGTGGAACGACGAGGCTAACCAAGACGAGTTTGATGAGTTTTATTTTGTTTCTGTCCAGTTTGAGGTATGTTTTACAATCAGCAAGACAAAATCTGTTCCTTTTCACATCTCATTTCGTGGTGAATTAAGTGTTTATTTTGGCCAAACTAGAGTTAAAGGTCGTTGGAATAGTGGAAAGAGCTAACCAAGATGGTTTTATTTAGTTTCTGTCAAGTTTGAATGAAGTGTGTTTTACAATTAGCGAGGTAAAATTGCTGTTTTCCAATACTCTGGTGGTTTTGAGAAGTGCATATTAATTATATAAATTATAACAGTCCAAATCCCTGTTGATTTAATTTATTCTTTAATAACATGTTTTTAATCTGTTTATATTATTCTGAGGAATGCAAAATCAATACACTAGAAATTGTAATGTACTTAAATTGTGCTAAATAAAGTAAAACTGTGCTCTCTGACTGCTCGGAAGGAGTCCTGCCTCGCCTCGGTAGGACCCGTCCTACCAAGGAAGCGTCCTTGACTTTGAGAAACACCCGGAGACACTGACATGGTGATACATTCTATTTTCTCTCACCACTTGTGTTACCAACTCCTCCTGGCAGCCCTCGATGCTCTTGCACACGCTGCTCTTCTTAGGTCTGTCTTCGTCACCGGGTTTGCCGTCACAGATGGTGACCTTGCCCTTGTCGGAGGGCGAGGCGTTCTGGTGGCGGATCGCGCTGTCGGGCATCCGCAGCTCACTCTGGAACGCGGAGGACTCTTTCAGGGTGGAGCCCATGCCGCTGCTGGGGCTGCGTTTGACCAAGGCCTGCGGACGGTATGACACAGAGTAGAGCGATGAGAACAGCAACATGTGCATGCATATACATCTGGCAGCAGCACATAAAAACACACACATCTGTTTGTTTAACTTCTCTACAATTAAGATAACCTGCTGTTGTTTTCACTTTGCTAGCTCCTCCACATTGTGGAGTATTGTATATAGTTAGTCAAAAGGAAGGTCAGACAGATTGTGTTGGATTGACTCCTGATATCACTGGTACAATTATTAACTGTATTGATAATTGGAATTTGCTGCATGCCAATACCACATACTTTCACTTTGTTATCTCCTTCAACAAAACTATAATGAGTCACAAGACTGACACAAAAGAAGTAAACACTGCAAACACAAATAGAGAACGTAAAGGACATATTGTACTTCTTAGCGAACTAACAGTAAACTGAAGGTAAAATGTAGTTGATGGTTTGTTCATCATTAAGATTAACTAGGAAAGCTGGCCTTTTCATTAAACAAAATGTTGACAGACATACAGTACGTAACATGAGCTTCTCTCATTTCCTGGCCACATGTGTGGGCTAGCTATAACCCTGACCAAAATGAAATGACTGGATGGAAGTCAATGGGGGAATGACTTGCAAGCCAAAGTTACCGCTGTTGTTCTCTTCCCATGATGACCTGAGGTATTCGGTCTCACCTGGCAGCTGCCATCCTCTTTGGCACCGCAGTCACAGAAGAAAGAGCCATATTTGGCATAGGAGATCTCATGGTCTTTGTGACAGACCTTGGCGCACACTGTGCACACACCTACCCCATCCACCATCTTACAGGTGTGACAGTGGTACCTGCAGAATGAAAAAGGAACAGGACGGGACTGTATATAGTATAGAAACTATTCAGTAATGACAGAATGTCACCTGCATAGAGAAATGTTAACACACGAACCTCTAAATCTCATTTGTGTATGTGCATGACAGAAACAGACAAATGTAGCACAGCAATAGATATTAGAGAGAGATTAGGGAGTTCAGGATGGAAAGAGTCATAACACTAACGCAAAGTAGCTTATAATACATCATTAAAACTACTAACGCCAAGACAAAAATACAACTGTTTATTTCCTAACCATCTGAATTGTGTGATTTTATGCAAATAACCTCTATAACATATGTCAGGCGTCAGCAACCTGCGGCTCCGGAACCACATGCGGCTCTTTAGCCCCTCGCCAGTGGCTCCCGCTGGATTTTCATTTATCATTGTTGTAGGTTTAATGTACGACGGAGTATTAGGGCCACATTGAGGAAAAAAATAAATCTGACATTTCGAGAATAAAGACATATTACAAGAATAAAGTCAGAATATTATAAAGTAGTAATTTCTGTGTTATTTTCTTCTTTTCTTGTTAAGTTATGACTTTATCCTCGAAATCTCTGATTTTTTTTTTCACTCAATGTGGCCCAAATACACCATCGTACATTTTCACTTATATACTATATACTTAGACTATAGGCTGTTACCTTCATCACAATACTCAAATGTTTTGTAGCTACGGATTTTTTTTTTTTGCCTAAAATGTCTCTTTTGATAGTAGAGGTTGCTGACCCCTGGTATATGACAATAAAAAATTAAAAGGATAACATTTGGACTTTTGTTTTACATTTTTGTCCAAATCCCTGTTGATTTTATTTATTTTTTATTAAGCCTTAATTTTCCATTTTCGGACAAGCAAGTTTGGCAAATAAAACATCTCTGCTACTTGCCTGAAAAAGCTCAATGTCAAAGCCCAAAATTAACATAATTGTGTGTGTATTGTTTCTTCTCAATGTCAATAGTGTGAAGTTTTCCTGTTTCCATGGATTTTAACAAACGCCTTTTCTGATTCATGTAAATCTGTTGTACGTAGGATCTTTAAAAGCCCTCTTTATTCTGAGCTATTAAAGGGTTCATGTGTGACTAATCTATTCTCAGGTGCAACAGTCTTGTAGTTTGTACCACAACGACTTGACTACTGGAAACCTTTAACTTGATCATGATTTAAAGAAAGAAACAACCCCAGTCTCATTCAAGAATAAAACCGAAGTCACGGTTAATAAACTTTTCTTTACCAGTGCTGGTTCATGAACTCCTTCTGAGTGATGGTGAAGGTGCAGAGTTTGTTGCAAAGGGAGTCTTCGTCCTGTCAAACAATGACAAACATGTTCAGAAGGACTGAATCAACTGCCGCACTGCCTCGGGAAATTAGTGTGAAGGTAAAACCCATTACATGTTATCTTTGTCACTTTTGTGTGTCATGAGCTGGACTAATGCCGGTTCAGACTACACAATATCAGCCCGATTATAGCCCGACACGGGTGCCGTAGGAGATCGGGAACGATAAATGAGCATCAGGCGCGACAATCGATCGTTTTATCTCGTGTAGTGTGTCATAGTACACGACAACCGACGCCTCACGACGTCCCGACAGAAAGTCTAGCATGTTTGATTTATTTTTTTTTGCTTTCCACGACGTGTTCCGTTACGGCCGTGAATCAAACCGGCTGAGCGCGGACGTACACAGCTGTTAACAGAAGGCTACTTATTATGCAGAATGATATCATCAGACCTTCAACTGATGCCGGACCTAGCAGTAGGATGTTCAATCTAGGTTGTCTCGGAGTAAAAAACACCACCGCCATTGCGTCTTTGAGCATGGAGCATCCCATTGCGCGCCCGCTATCTCTTCTCCTTGTGAATTATATTTTTACTGTTTTCCCCTGGAGCCTCGTGGGCCCCTTTACATGGTCGGGCCCAGGGGCCCTGGTAAATTATATATATATATAATATATGTATATTAAGACGCCGGTACCAGGAGGGTGTGTGTTGTGGGAACAGGGGACCGAGGTGTAGTCTGTCATGTGTCGTGGCCAAGTCACAACAAGAATGTATGACTCTCACTCGTCTAATCTGACACAGTGACCATCGTAACCGTCAAACATATTGTGTAGTCTGATCCTGGTGTAACAGACATACTAGCACCTCAACCAGATGAATTTTACTTCTAAGTCAACCTGCAGCAGGAAAACCACTATTAAAAACGTTTTCTGGGTCAGGGGTTTGCACCAGGTTTGTTGTTTTATATTCTATATTCCTGACATTTGGTCAGAAGGCGTTATTGTATAATAATTTTCTATTTGGTTAAAAAAACTTTAGAGATTACATTCTACATAGTTTTCACAAAAACAATTCCATAGCATTTTATGTTCAGGTCTGTATGCCGCGTATTTATAAAGAACGGCCCTGTTTCTAGAGGATAGACAATAAAGGGATGAGATCTCACAGAGTCCTCTGCTTGGGAATCATCCTCCTCTACTGCCAGTTCCTCCACCCAGTCCGAGTCCACTTCCATGGCCTTCTCCTCTCCCTCCATCAGCAGTGCCGCGGTGCCTTGGCCACTGCTTTGCCTCAAGGCGTTCATCACGTCGGCCAGATAGGAGATGATGTGGCACGAGCATTCCAGCATGCTGGCGTGCTGAAATCAAGGAACAGGTGCACATCGATTACTTGACAGTTAAATGGTTCAAAATGACTCACTTGGGAAATGCCAAGTAGGAAACACATTAGGACGGTGTTTAAAATAGAATTACACCTGGATGAAGTCAAAACAAGGCACGTCTATAAACTGGTGAAATGTACTGAGAAGTAAATAGAAAATCATACCTTTCCTTGGGATAAGTTTGTGCTCACTTTTTCCACAACGTTCTTCTGTGTTAAATACTTTTTGCTGCAGAGAAAACAAATTGTAATTTTAAAATGAATATTCATAAATGTAAGATTGTATTGCTGCTTGATAATGACTAAGAGATTAGGTCACATATTTCTGTGAGAGTCCTTTTACCAAGCATTTCTTTCTGGTGACATTAATATAAAGCTGTTCCCTGATGTAAATTAAATCAGGCAACAGCACGTCTGTGAAACTGAAATCTTACCATCTGGTCAGCCAGTCGATAGCTGCCCTGTGCAGCTGCAGGTGACCGGCCCCCTGTCCAGCGCTGGCGAGCGTGGCCATGATGACCATGAGCTCAGGGAAGCCTGTTCCATCACCGTTTGCCAGCATGTCTGTTGCCATGGGAATGAGTGTGCTGAGGAGGACGGTGCACACGCCTTCGCCCACCTGGCTGTTGTCGCGCACAATGTGAGTGGTGAGCACCTGCAGGAGCTGCCGGTTCTCTTGCACTATCTCCAGCTGCTCGGAGTCCTTCGGCGGGGTGGCTGTCATGCGCGTCAGCCAGGACTGCAGGCGAGAGGGCTCCACACAGGCCAGCTGGGCCAGAGAGCCACACAGACACAACAGGCTGGGGTTTGGGCTCTTCTCCGCTGGGAACGACAGAATCACCACCAGAATTAGGCTAATCGAATCTGATGTATCTGCAGCTTTTAAGATTTCTGATTTGATTTTTCACAAGGCGTCAGTATGCTTCAAACGAAGTGTTTGTTGATCATCGAACATCGTTACGTGTTTCATGCACTTCCGTCAGGATATAGTGACTGTTTTATAAAAATAACTTTTTTTAATCAAATTTGCTCCGATCTCACCTCCTGATGCTTTAAATGTGGCCATTCGGAACAGCACTAAACACTTTTATCCATAACATGTGGTCAGACAACAATTCATTTGAAGCACACCTCAGCCTTTTGATAGCTTTTTTCTTGATTGACATGAACTCTAAATCAACCGTAGACTTACTGAGCTGGAAAAGCTTGGTGAAGAATTTCAGCACCCTGTTGCAGAACTTGGCTGATAGACTTTCGTTGGCTGTCGCCATCATAATCTGGACGAGCTCACCGCTGGAAACAAAAAGGAGCACAGAATAAGTGAGGTAGCAGTATAAATGTGTAATAACGCAGCCCGTGTCGTCAGTCGAGCAGATACCTGAATGAAAAGAACTCTTCCATGGCCTTGCGGACTTGACTGCTCTCAAGCTGCTTTTCAAGGTACTGAAGGCATTCCTCGAGGACAGACTCATCCAAACCACTAAAACAAAAAGAGAGATCAAAGATTGATAAGAGCAGCGAGACTCAACCAAACAATAAATGTGCAGGAAAGTAAACAAAGACAATATGCAAGAAAAGGCTAAAAGCTGCGCAGAGCTGCACCGTGGGTTCAGCACTACGAACCCCCGTTTCACCACACAGTGTTTAGATATTTGTTGAAATGGTCTTTACTCCCCGATGGAGCTCCTGAGGCAACGCTACTTTCAAATTATGCTAGCTTTCCAACATCGTCGACCCTTTCTTTAATATCAAATCTATTTCATTAATTATGTCGTCACACATGGCATACCTGTTGGGGTCTGAGTGATGGGCAATGATGTTGTAACACCCGGTCACCAGACGCTCATAGATGCGGGCGAGGAAGGCGTCAGACTCCGACGGGCCGAGGATGCGCTCCAGCGAGGTGCTGCTGATCTCAGCCACGCTCTCCGTGCTGTTCTCCAACAGGAGGGGCAGCAACGAGCGCACAACCTGCGAAGGATTCAGCTCCTCCGTGCTGAGGAGACAAACATGCAGCAACATTAACTGAAGGTTTTTCATGAATACATTTGACATGATCACACACCTTTTGGACTGGACAAGCACTTACACAATGAGGTCTCCAGTGAGGCGAACCAAAGAGAGCAGGATGTGTTTCAGAGACGAGGCCAGAGGTAAGGACTGACAGCTCAACGTGCCCAGGTGAGCTGCTTGGATGGCACTGATGTAGCTCTCTGATGGAATGGTGTCATTGGCAAATGCATTTCGCTGAGGAAGAAAAAACACAAGACTGTTAGTCTCACAATTGCTGGTTGGTACAATGTTGTTTTTTTAAATAACATGTTAAGTAGGGCTGGACAATATAGATACAAACTATACTAATAATTATATCAGATATATCTATCTTTATTAAATGCTTTAAGGTAGATATTTTGGATAAGATTCATTATTTAAAATTAGCTTCTGATAACAACTTAAATCAGAAATAGATAGGACAGTACATTGTACCTAATATTTAAAATTGGATGTTCAAAATAAAAGAACAAATATAAAAGAAATAACAGAATTTGAAATAAATAAATAAAAATAACACATAAAAGACATTAAAATCTTAAGGCTACGTACAGACCAACAGCAGACTGACTCATAGTCAACGACTTAGTACCAGCCGACTGGTATAATAAAGGCAAAACACTAAATGGTGAGCAGATTGCCTACTCTCCTTTATAACGTGCTTACAAAGAGGGACAGAGTCAAACTGAACCAACAACATACCCATGAGCCAATGTTGGGGAATTCATTGGTGTGGATGCCATTCCAAGTCTCACATATTGTCTGAACAGCTGACGGTAAGTTCTGCATGATACTATGACCTGTAACGTTTCATTAAAAAAAAAAAAAAAAAGGTTCAGGTTAAAAACAGAGCATGAGTGTACAGAAAAGTTGTGAAAGTGAACGTCCTGTTTCACAGTTCTGTTCTTGAGTAATTCTTTGACGTACCCAGCAGGTTGGCCTTGCAGCGGGTGGAGCCGATGGACAGAACGGCAGCGTAACCTTGGAGCTTGGCATCTGTGAGCTTGTTCTCTCCTTCCTCTGGGATGTTCATTAGTAGGTAAGACCTGTTCACCACAAGTTAGCGTTAATCATTTTATCAGGATAAATAGATGAATGATTTACAGCCTTTGAGCCTGTTTTTTAAGGTTTGAAGCAGGTTTACATGTAAACACCAACTGGTGAAATAAATGTTACAACAGTTAAACGTTTGCTTTTTGGATTTGGAAAATACAGTTTGGCCTAGTAGTGCATGCATTAGACTGTAGCTCTCTTTGCAAAATGTGCTCTGAAAGCTCTACAGTAAAGGAAGTGATGAAATAAAATAAAAACAAATCCTGTCCTCTGTCATTTCTGTTAAAAGTGCTTTTAATGACTCTGTTCAAAACCCTTAAGTCGTTAGTTCAGTGATGAAAACAGGGAAACAGTTGTCATGCATTTATCTGCTTTATCCAGAAAATAAAGCAACACATAAATAAACCTTGCAGTTATTTCAATCCTAATCTTATACTTCAGTTTGCTAAACCTAATGCACGACCTGGATGAGCTTTTCTGATGTTCAGTGTTGAGTGATCCCTTCCTCACCTTGTGAAGGCCGTGTAAACATCAGTGAGCTGTAGTGTGGCAGGCAGGAGGTTCTTTGTCATCTCAGATGACTTGGTGGTGTCTGCTTCAATGGCAACTTTGGACAAATGCTCATCTAGGGAAACCTGCACTTTAGAGATGACTGCATCCAGTGTATAGATGGCTTGTAGAGAGGGCAGCTGATCCAGTGGGAGGATGGCGTTCGGGTCCACGCTGGAGAAGGTGGAAATCTGCCAACAGAATCAAGTTGTCAAAGAGCGACAGTTGAACTAAAAACCTAAGTTTGGAAACAATCGATATAGAGCTCAACAATGACTACGTTGTATTCATCACCTGTCTGGCGATGTACTCCTCCGCTAGCTCCACATCGTATTTAACAGTGCTGCACTTAGCAGCCGTCATCTCAACCAGAGAGGCTGCTTGGTCAGCTTTCATTCCCTGCTTCACCAAGTGTTCCTGTCGGGGATGGCATGGGCACAGTCATACATCAATATAAACCACAATGAAAAAGTACTAAAGATATTACATTACAGGATTAAGGATTCAGTATATTGTGTAAATCAGAAATCAAGAAGTCAATCATTTTATAAATGCTAATCTGCAGCATCCAATTTCAACAAATTTGTTTGAATATGTAAAACAATTCTGAGTAGCATAATCAAAAGAAAGAATGACATCAGCCATGAAACAAAGTCAAATGCAACATTTTTGAAGTAATTCCTTTGTTTTGGCGTCCATCACGCTAATTAACATTCTGTTGGATTTTCAGGTGTCCACAGACCTTGATCCAGTTCACGTAGGAGGACACCCGGAGACGTGAGGACCATCGCAGTGTGTGCAGGATGTCACTCTCACTGGGGTCGCTGCAGCCGGTCTTCAGCTGCTCCATGTAGGCTTTTGAGGGTGGCAAAACGCCCAGGATCCTCCACAGTATCAGGAAGTAATACTGAAGAGAGCACGCCTCCTGTGCAGAGAGATAAACAAACATGAACTGTTTGAAGTCTGTTAAGTTACTATTGATTAAAAATTAACACTTAACTGCTGGTGCTTCGCTTTAAAGGGCTTTCAAAATTAAACAACTGGAAGGCTTTTATTTGAAGGATATTAAGGAAGAGCGCTCTTAAACCTGCAGCAGGCAGAATGTTTTTGGCATCATTGGGCAAAAAATCCATAATAACCTTTCAGCATATTGTAATTCAAGTGTTCTGAGAGAAACTTCTGCTCCTCCTCATGGCTCTGTTTTCAGGCTTTAAAACATCTAGCCCGTAACGGGAGACTTTGGCCAATCACAGGTCATTTCAGAGAGAGAGAGAGAGCGTTCGAATTGGCTGTTCATTCAACGGAGGCAGCTGTCAATCACTCGCAAACTCCAATCAAACGGTCAAACTAGGCCACGCTGATCAAATATGAATTAATATTCTGTTACTCCGGATGATGGACTTAATAAAACACATACATAATTTGTTTTGCCACCACATTTAGTCACGGAGGTAAGCGACTGCACTGACTCGATTTCAACTACTGAAAGTGAATGATAAATATAAAAGGTGGAGCCACAAAGAGCTGGTATCTTAAAGCACTGCAGGCAACTGGTGCTTACTGCAGTTTGTGACACCAGCTGCATCATGGACTTTGTTTACCCTGCTCATGGTTTGTTCATGTGGTGTGTTCTCACCATAGGAGTGATCGGCTTGCCCTCCTGTCTTCTTGCTGTGTCAAACTCAGAGCCTGCAACCAGCAGTGAGATGAGCCACGCGTACAGTTCATCGTATTTAACTGCTCCATTGAACAGCTTTGGAAAGACCTACCAGAGAAGAAAAAGAGTTATGTTTGAACATGTTTCTCATTTATCTAGTATATATATTCATCTATTAGTGGTCAAAGTCTCACCTTGCTGTCCAGTCTGCTGATATCATCCTCAGACGCCTCCGGGGACAGAACACAGTAGAACTTGGGCTGAACATTTGAATCTAAGAAAGATTGAAATGCATGAAAACAGAAGAGATTATTTCCTCACCCAGTACCACAAGATAAGACACAAGAACAGACTATATGAAATACATGTGTGAAAGTTACTGGGGTTCTATACAATTCTTTTAATTCCTTATAAACTCTGGATTACCAGCTGTTCCCAGAGTTAAAACTAAACATAGTGAAGCTGCCTTTAGTGTCTATGCTGCTCAAATGTGGAACAAATTGCCAAATTGTAAATCAAATGTATTTGTTAAGTTTGTTTTATTGTTAGTAATCTGTGTGCTTTTGCCTTTTTATTGTTTTTATCATTTGTTTCTTGTGTTATTTTTTAAAGCACTTTGGGTATGAGATGTGCTAAATAAACACATTTGCCTTGCTTATTAATCTCTTGTTGTTTTAACTTCCACTTTCTTGTTTTAACTTTGGTCTTTTTCTAGCCGATCCCTAACACTAACAACAGTGTTCAGCGAACGATGGCAGACTCGGGAACAGTTAGTCACAGTTAGGAACAGTTAGTTACCAGATGAGATAAGATGCAAGTTGGGAGGTCAATGCCACCAAGGTGACTAATTTGAAGAACCACAGACTTTGGCGATCTGTGCACAAATAATCTTTCTTTATGCTAAAAATAAAAAAGTGTGTGGTTGTGCAGAAACATTCCAAGCAGCTGGTGAAGTTTTGTACCTACTCTAAAAAAGTACATTTCCATCATTAGTCCTACCTGTTGAACAGTGTTTGGCCCAGTTCTCCTCCACCTCTTTGAATCCGTAGTAAAGTGGGAGGCCGCTGCGTTTGCCACCGTCCTGAACAGAAGTCGGCCCGGTGGATGGCGGGGTCAGGAGGTTATACTGCACCTAGAAATAAGATTCATGATAGAGAGAAGATAAATTCCCAGTGCTACACACACACACACACACACACACACACACACACACACACACACACACACACACACACACACACACACACACACACACACACACACACACACACATATATAGTCAAAGATTCAGCATTAGAATAAAGATGATTTATACTGCCACTTCATTTGGCTCCTGTAGGTGGGGTAATCAAATCAAAATAGAAATATGTGAATCTGTGGTATTATCAAGATGTGAAGCCAATAGCTGCTCCAAAGGAATTCACTGGGAAAGTGACTGTGAGGATTTTCTGATTCTCAAATGAGCCTTCTGTAATATTCAGGATGGGATTGTTAAGGTTGTTCTGGATAGGTGGACTATTAAATTGCATTCGCTGGACAGTATTTTACTTGATAAGTATAAAAATAAAACCACCACAAACCACCACAACCACCATTAAAATAAATAAGCAGCGAACCTGTTCAAAGAGGTACAAGGGCGCCTTGGAGTAGTGGCGCAGCAGGTAGTCAAAAACCAGACACAGGCGTGCCAGGTTGAGGGGCACGGCCTTCAGCTGGGAGTCTTTGCTCTGTGCCACTTCAGTGATGGCTTGGGTGACCAGGGTCAGGACCGACCGCCGACCGCGCTCTGACAGGTTGTGGAAAAGGAGCAGCAGGAGCTGGAGGTGCTCGACGTTGAGGTCGTCCTCTCCTTGCACAGAACTCTGGATGGTGTGCTGCTTCAGCGTTCCCAAAAATCTACGAGAGCAGGAAAGGAAAGGCAGCGGAAACTAAAGTAAACTGTGGTCAAATGTAAGTTTCAACTAGGGATGTCATGAGACCTGAATTCTAATGTTGTCTTGATGTGTTCAAATGTAATCTTGTAAATGTAGTTTTTGGCGAGACCTTGAATCAAGGAGATGTTTTCACAGCGATGTGAAATAGATAACAGAGAGGGAATTATGAGCTGTTTAACTTCCTAACAAAAACCAGAATGCAAACAGTAATAAAAGGAGTGGATGTTGAAGTACATGATGGGATTTATTGTTTTCTTTTGTTTTTTACCGTGGTAACGAAATGGTATCGGGAATCGTGGACTATCACTGGTATTGGTCTCAACTACTAAATATCTGGCATCGTGACATCTCTAATTTCAACAACGGCATTTACTACATATTCCCACAGTTTTGCAAACCACAGCACTGTAAAAGGTGAGTCCCCTCTGCTCTTGAATATTAGTAAATATTAAATATTAATTAACTTCCTTTTCACTCTTGTTACTTCACACGGATGACAAAGTGAAACACTCAAACCCTGTGACACTACGCTGACAGCAGGACATACGACCCAGACGAGAATTGCAACGGTTGCCATACCTTTCCCAGACTTTCATACACTCCGGTACATCTGGCTCTCCTTGCACGCTTGCTTTGTGCTGCCATATGAGGAGAAGTCTGGAGAGCACCGATAGTGACTGAGGGTGAATGTACAGAGGCCAGGGACCCTCTGAAAAGGGTGCAACACCCAACTGCTGAAGAAGGGTGCTCTGGGAATTAGAAGAGATACAATGATAAGTTTGTGACATTGAATAAACAATGCATAAATAATAGGCTCATTAATATAATTTACTCGCAGATATTTGAATAAAGAAATGCCTCTCACCTGCAGGGCCGGGACTGGAAGATCTGATGTTACCAAGGTGTGGTTGAAGTGATACAGAGCTAAAGAAAAGGCTTCATCTGAGGAGCCTGAGGAGAACGAAATGCATTAATCCTAACAAGTACGGGATACATCCTTCATTAGCTACCAAGCCAAAAAAAGGAAATTCAGTAATTTTCATGATTAGCAGTAATTTCTTCCGGCGTACCTTTGACATCTTTGTCCACATCTTTGATGATGCTGGCTAGTGTGGCCATGTGCTGCTCTGTAAGAGACACGCTCAGGTAGTTGCGGATGAAGTTGTTCCTGGACTTGAGCATTGAGGTGGTGATGAAGTTCAGAATGCTGGAGGCTAAACTGAGGAACTAAAGGAGCAAAAGTTCAAACCGAAAAACTTCTGTTAGTAGAGACATAACGACAGGTGTTCTAGCATTAAACAAAAATAATACATGTGCTGTTTACGCTGGACTTAATGCCGCAATCAAAGATCAAAATCAGTCCTCACCAGTTCTGGGTCTTTACGGCCGGCTAAAATGTTGCCGTTCTCGCTGGGATTCTGCTTGCTGGGGCTCTTCAGTCTGGGAGAGGTCTCCAGGGGCGGTGGTGGTGGAGGGGGTGGGGGAGCCACTTTGTCTTTGGTGGGCGAAATTGTCTCCTCAAACCAAAGCCCCAAGATGGGTTCACTGTCATCATCTGCAGAGAAAGACAAATAATTTATATGAATTTCTCGGAGTGGAGAAATGAGAAATGTCCCAAGACTTGACAGGATGTTGGTGGAGTGGTGGTGGCGTGACCAAACTAGTGACACCTACGACACAGTGCAGGCGGTGGACACGAGTCAAAGACTGCAGTAAATAGTGAACATGTAGTGACATCCTGGTTGGTGAATATCCACTTAAAGAACAATACTATAGAATGATTCTTCTGAGGAGGTTTTTCTCAAAAGACATTATTATTATTGTATTACTTTTCCATTTTTATTTAATACACTTGCCATTAAAACAGGTAGTGAAATGATGATGGCAGAGCTCATGCTGTAGTGTTCCCCTATGTCACCCTAGTTGCTCAAAAAATTAAATAAAAAGCCAATCTTCTACAGTGTTGCACGCTCTCATAGCTAATATCCTTCCTCAAGTAACCTGATATTATTTAGGGCCCGAGCACGAAAGTGCCAGGACCCCAACGGTGTCCTGGCACGAAGTGCGAGGAAACCTATTGTTTTTGTTGGTATTATTATTATTATTATTTTTCTGCTGCGAGATCGCGTTTTTGAGGC